>JACCGJ010013713.1:0-15625 GCA_013407085.1 Atriophallophorus winterbourni | reverse complement strand
CCGTTCAATTATGGAAACGAATATACAGAAAGTAAGAAAAAAGTCTTCATGTCTAATAACAATAAGATTTCATTTAAATTTTGTCAGAAGTTACGAATTGCAAGGATGGGGAAACATGGAGAACAAAAATGGAAGGTAATTATGGAAAATGTGAAGTGAATTGTAATAAATTGTCATAAAAAATTGATAAATAAATTATATATGTATCAATTTATGTTTTTTTACGGAGAGATTGGTTGAGAAGATGGAAAAGTGAACATAAATCCATCAGAATAAGAAAATCTAAGAAATTCTAGGGGATGAAAGAGGGTGTGGTTAAAAGCATGGGAGTAGGGTACGCTGTGTACTCCAATACTCTTGAAGAATTGTCGACGATTCGAGCCCAAATGTGTTCACCAGCCGGGTTTTCGTTATCTGCAGGAGAGTGAATCGCAAATGGAACAAATCTCGGGCGGATGGATTTTGAGCCAGTTTCACTGATGGTTCGGTATTCGAAGACACTGGAATATAATGAAAGATATTCTCTTCACCATCATGGTGAGAGGTCATCAAAGTAAAATAGTTCATCATTTGAAAAATGAGAATGTACATTAAAAACATAATGTTTTTCAGGTTTTTTTACTTTTTTTTATTTTTTTGGTAGATTTTATTGTTTTGCAAGTTTGGATAAAAATGTGACATTTATAAGATATATACATAATGGTGTATAGAAAATGTCATGGAAGGCAATGTGACAAATAGAAAAATGTGATGCAAGTCCCAACCTATGACGAGACATGCATAGACCCTATGTAACCTGACACTACAGCAGCGTTATAAATAGCTATTCAGAAAAATAATTTTTTTAGATGTTTCTATTTTTTAGAGACATTTGTTTACGATAGAAACCTGAATTGAAACGATAAGGATAACTGCACGTGGGCTAAGATACTGTCAGGTTGCCCAGGCCTAGACAGATATAAGATGGGGAATATAAATAGATGTAACATACATAGACCCTAAGTAACCTGACTAAGATACTGTCAGGTTGCCCAGGCCTAGACAGATATGAAATGGGGAATAGAAATAGATGTAACATACATAGACCCTAAGTAACCTGACTAAAGAGATACAAAAAGTAAAGGTACATATAATACTAGTCCCAGGTTTTGATGAATGTATGAAAGCACAAGCCCGATCCAGGCAAAGTGCCGCACAGTCAGAGACTGCACATGGGCTAAGATAGTGTCAGGTTGCCCAGGCCTAGACAGATATGAGGGAAGAGTAGAGATAGATGAAACATACATAGACACTAAGTAACATGACACTTAATAATACCATGTATTTCGGACATTGTGAACAGTTCTATACGTGTGCTAGTGTACAAAATACGTACAACTTGTTCAATAACCAGGAATACCGTACGTTTGAACCGTACGCTACGCTCCTGATGTCTCTAGATCTTTTCTTTCTTAGGTGCCGTCATTAAAGATGTGACTCAATTGAAACCTCAAGGTTTTGAAAAGTTTGAGTGGCGTGCCAATAAACATTTTTTTTACATTTAGTCTCGAGCTGGGCAACCGGGGCCATTCACTAAAAATTGCTAAGAAACGATGTCGGCTAGAGTCCAGGGAACACTTTATCAGCTATAGGGTTGTGAACTACTGGAACATTCTTACAGAAGATCTTATATCCTGCAGTACCCTCGCGAGTTTTAAGCAGGGTTTGGACCGCAACTGGGGTACGTTTTTCCCCCAATATTCTCCATAATTACTATAGAAGCTTAGGAAGTTCACCATTTAGCGTTATCTCGTAAATCAAGTAAAGGGTAGAGTTCTCTGTTTTTTATTATACACGATTCTACTTCAGCTGACCTCTCATCGTGCTGGTGAAGAGAAACCGCTTTTTCTTTTCCCAGCACCGGTTCTAACGCGGCGCGCCCTTAATACAATCCGGATAATCTCTTGGCGTCGTGATCGCCAAAGATTTCAAATAGACAAAATGAAAAAACGTTTTGGCAGTGGTAGGTGCTTCTCTGCAGCATTTCACCGATAGAAATTTCGGACGCTCGATTGGCTCGTTAGCCACATACTGTCCTGTGCAAGCTGAACTGAACTATCCAACAAAAGAACTGTATACTCAATATAAAAGTGCCAGGTGTGTAACGATTAAAGTCGCTGTTTAACGCGTAGACCACCCGTTTTTTAGTTCGACAATTCAAAACAATGATTCGAGTTTACTGCGGTTCTATTAACAAGATTACTAGACAATAACAATGGACAAACCTCAACTGTACCGGGTCGTACAAATGATGTGAGTCAAAAATGCTCAAATGTTCCAAATGACAACAATAAATTCAGCAAATGCTGACAAGATAGACTGCCTAATTATAAATGCAAAGGGATAAAATAACCGTCAAAAATGTCTATCAAATACTAGACACCCAAATTTGTGTCAAAATCCAAGTGCTCAAACTGGCAACGAAATTCAACAACAATGTCCGACAATTGCATAAATAATGAAGTAAAACAAAAGGTTCACCAAATATGTGAAAATAAGATTTCCAATAAGACAATTACAAAAAGCAAGGTTAAACATCTCAATTATAAAGAAATAATAAACAAAACCAAATTCAATTCACAAAAATCAGTATTTTATGAAAGTCGGAAGTAGAAAGGAAAAAGAAGAATTTCAAAGCTACATGACACTTAACATGTCTCTTACAACGTGCTCAACCGCATATCGTCAAAGGAAACCTTGAAACATGGTTAGCTTTCAGCCACCATTAGCCACGACTCATTAAATATGAATTGTCCACTTTTAGCGGATGATCAGAAAGTTTGGGGACAGTAAGCTCTTCTGCTGATAATAAAGATTTCCATAATGAATTGAACAAATTGCTTGATTGGAAGATAAAATGAAATCTCCCTGTAAACCGACAGAAATGCGCTGTATCATTTTGGGCCATGCACGCCTGAAGGTGCCTACTTTCTCGGGGATCATCAACTGAAATCTTTTGATACTTAACTAAATCCAAGGAGGATACGAACAGAAAGGCTGCTGCTGCAAACCGCGCATGCTGGGCTATTAGTCGGTCGTTCTCCGCGATTACTCCACAAATGTTTCGCATTCTTTATTCCACATACGTGAGATCAGTTTTCAAATATGGTTTGCCAGCCACCTCTTTACAAACTAAGGGAGAACGTGACCAATTAGAAAGAATGTAAAGGCGGGCGACGAATCGAGTACAAGGATTGAAATCAATTCCTCACGTGGAGAGAGTTTAACGCCTCAATCTCATGTGGCTCAGTATTCGGCGTGTGTGCTACGTCCTGCTGCTAACTCGTCACATATTACTGGGAACTTATGGTGACGTGCTTTACGAATTTCTGCCTCTCGAGACGGACACCATATTCCGTGGCCATGCTCGAAAGCTTCAAAAGCGAAGGACACTACGCATAACACAGTGATTTACGCTCTCAACAAGAATTGTTAACTTGTGGAATGCGTTCCCGTGAGACGTTATTTCAGCAAACTCTGAAAACCAATTCAAGAAACTAGTGGATAAGGTATTGCAATAAGTGCCAACTCTTGTCTGCTCTGGTCGACAAGATCACAGTCCAGGTGTCAGGTACTCCTATTAGCGTTGATGCCACACAGCGGGTTAAGGACTTGGGTGTTCTAGTTAGAGCTGACTTCAAATGGGAGGACCAATGCGCTGTTGCAGCGCAACGTGCACGCAATGTGCTCTTTCGGTTGAAGTCGGTGCTTTCCAGCAGAAGTCCCGACGTGTTCCTGCCACTTCACAAGGCGTTAGTCAGGCCGCATTTGGAATATTGTGTCCAGGCGTGGTGTCCTCACTACCAGAAGGATATCATTCGACTTGAAAGCGTCCAGCGACTAGCAACACGCATGATTGAGGGTCAGCGTGGGAAAAGTTATGCTGATCGCCTTTGGGCTCTGGGTCTTTTCTCTCTTAAGCGTCGTCGTTTGAGAGGTGATTTGATTGAAACCTTTAAGATCTTAAAGGGCTTAAGCGGCGTTAATCCAGATGACATCTTTACCTTAAGTCCTAAGCTGGGCACTCGCGGACACGCACTCAAGCTCGCTAAGGAACGATGTCGACTAGATTCTAGGAAAAACTTTTCCAGCTTCAGGGTGGTCAACTTCTGGAACAAGCTCCCTGAAGAACTTATCTCCTGTAGTTCCGTCTCAACTTTCAAGCAGGGTTTAGACCGTGACTGGGGTAAGTTATTCTCTGATTACATCCCATGATTACCATGCTTAGGTTGTCCTCCATTTTGCTCGCTATTCATTGTAGCAATTTTAGAGCATCTTCTTATTCTTGATTCTCCATCAGCTGACCTCTCACCGTGCTGGTGAGGAGAAACTGCCTTTTCTTTTTTTCCAGCATCGATTATTGCGCGTTGCTGTCCTACTACTATCTGGTGAAGCGCCTAGCACTACGATTATCAGAGATTGCAAACAGAGAAAAAAGAAAATTACCTTTTGGCAGTGCATCGATTATAGCGCGGTGCTCCCCCAACTACATTCTCTCAATCATACGACCATCAGAGGTACCACACGGAGAAAAAGGATTGACCCTTTGGCAGTGGTGGGTGCTTCTCCGCAGCTTTCCACCGAAAGAAATTCTGGACGCTCGATTGGCTTGTCAGCCACTTACTGTCCTGTGCCTACTGAACTGAACTGAATTTGACCTTGCAGTTAAGGTTGAAAGCAGGCGGCAGGTTTGTGATTTCAATTTTTTTAACTTACACGTGGTGGTCGGAAGTAAGTTTAGTCGCAATTCAACCTGTTGATCTTTGCCATTCAGGCATTATCTATCGACCTAAAAATTTCACTTGTAGCATCTCACTAGGTGTATGTTCATATTTAACCAAAGTGAACTGTTGAATTCTTAGGTGTTTGAATATTGACTATTCAAGATTTGTGGTTGAAAAAGCAATTAACTTTACAATAACCACAGGGTGGAAATATACGTACAAACGTATATATAAGTATAAATAAAATCAAAATCAATGGGACGATGATAGCTTATTAATGGTTTGGGAAAAATTCGGATTAGCTCTCATATAATCATAAGTTTTGATTTGAATATAGATAAACTGTTTGAGCTTACCGAATCGGAAGGTAGGGAATTTCAAGCAAATTACACACGTACCGAATAAAAATACCTGCGGTAGTGGAATGGAATGTGGTATTTCCAACTTGCAACCATGGCCACGGCTGTTGCTAAGTAAATCACCAGCATGGATGCAAACAAAGTGACGCACAGGCAGATTATGGGAATGGAATTAAAATTCCACAAATGCACCACGTATATTGTACCTGTTAGAAATGCGCACTGCTATAAAGTGTGTGAAGGCGAAATCATGTAACTTTGAGGTGTAAGAATGAAGTCTGCTTTTCGATTTCGTTTTCTGTTATGTTAATTACAAACAATTCGTGCATTCATACTTCGCTTCGGGATACCCGAAGCGAAAAATATGCACTGCTGATGAGCTCAAATAAGAGCGAAACTCGAGTCCAGTGCTAGCATTATGGACAGTCGTGATCAACTTTAAATAGTCAGATGGGCTTGGCATGGAAAAGATAAACTTTGTATAAATATAAAGATTTATTGATCGTCACACAATATTAATGGCCTATTGCGGCAATGTCCTACACCTGGTACGCAGCTTTACCGCCTAACTGCAGGGCACAAATACGTGTTAGCTCTTGATGCTAGCCTTGATCCATTTCGTTTTTGCAACACTCAGTTCCTTGCAGTTATCACACTTCGACTGTTTGCCCTGCACTTATGTGTAGAAAAATCATTGGTTCAAAAGCAAACTCGTCTAAACGTACTCATATAATCGTTTATGGTGTCACCTGGCGAAAAGCTGAGTTTTGTATCAATTAGATATCAAGGTTTTATTGAGAGACGGAATTTCACGTGACATTGCTGTGTGAATATCCGTGTTAATCTGATGAGCATAGTTGGCATTATTATTTGGTTATACTTCATAATTCTACATCATTAGTTGCAAAAATGAAAGTTTTCAAGTTAAAGAACTACCAAAATAAGCTTATCTGAAATTGTGTGGTAACCTTTTTAGCAATCTGATACTGTACGGATTGATTAGGAAAGCTAACACACAATGCTCTTCATGTTTTCAAAAACTGCGTGTACTGTGTTTTGATGTGTAAATGTACATTTGCATGAACTCTTTTTTATCTTCTTTGGACTAAATTAATTTTTTTATCGTTTTGCTTTTTAGTTTATTTTTCACTGCTAAACGATGCATGGTCGTGTACGTGTTCGCCGAACGGAAGAGCAAGAAAAGTTAATAAAACAAAAGAAAGACAAAGCTGAAAGTGATCTTCGTTGTTTGCTCAATGTTATTTTCGATGCACGCAACGAGAAACGTTACACACCAAAAGAACTTGATCTGATTGAATCGGCTCTCAATAGCAACTCAGATATGTCTACTATGTGGAACTATCGGCGTGAAATCATAGAAATCATGTCAATGTCTGATGAATATAGTAAAGATGACAGAATAAAGCTCATGAATCATGAATTGACTTTGACAACACAATACCTGATGAAAAACCCGAAATCATACAGTCTCTGGTTTCATCGTTTGTGGGTAATGAACAACCATCCTAAACCGAATTGGAACGATGAAGTTTTATTTTGCAACAACGCACTTTCGATTGATGAAAGGAATTTTCATTGTTGGGATTATCGTCGCTTTATTGTATCGAAAGGAAAGGTTCAATTGAAGGAGGAGCTTGCCTTTACGGAGGCTTCCATAGAATCTAATATGAGCAATTATTCTGCATGGCATTATCGTGGCGAATTGTTATCTTCTCTAGACCCAACTTTCGAGGTGCATCTTCCCTTCAGTCCACCTCCTTCGAAGGACACCGATGAACTCATCATCCCTTTAACAAAATCGTCTATTCTCAAAGATGAAGTTGAACTTGTTCATAATGCAATTTATACCGATCCAAATGATCAGAGTCCATGGTTTTATTACTGGTGGCTTCTCGGGAGGGGTAATAAAAGAGCGTATCTTCGTGAACTGTTCATCTCGCGTCCGTTACAACGTATTGTGTTGGTTTTTACCAGCGCGAAGTCTTTTGATGCAGTGCGTCAACTCGATGTTCGTCTTACAATCCTCTACCCAGATAATACTTCAATTAAACTAACTCCCAAAGATCTTGGCGATTGGCAATCTGCACTGCCTGAACAAATTTCTGCTGTTTGGTGGCTCCCTATTTCCGCTGAAAGTTTATGCATTAACCTCTGTGGAAGTTCACGTCCTGTGTGCGAATTTAGCCAGTTGAAATTTGATGTGGCTGTGTGCATCCCGAATATTTATGGTTCAAGTGAAATCGATACACGTCGAAATCCTAATTGTCCAACGAGCCACATATTTTGTGTTGATTGTACGTTGAATGTTGGTCAGAATGAATCGCTCACTCGTGTGGATTTAGATCCACTTCGTTTACTTAATCGGATCGTATCTCCTTTAAATGAACCCGATGATTTGCGGAATGAATTAGAAACTGTACGAGACCTCATTAGTCTGGAACCAAACAATAAATGGGCTCTGTTGACTTATATTGATTTATTGCGATTCATCCGCCCGGAAGACTACGTGTGTGATTCCAGTGCCGCGTTCACCACACTGAAGCGCATAGATCCCAATCATTCAACCTATTACACAACACTGCAGTTGCTTCATGATTTTCAAGATTCTCTAGTTTCTGTGTACAACACAAAGTCACGCGAATTCTCACTGTCAGGTCTCCACCTGTCTACTCTTCCTTATCTCGATTGGTTATCTTTGATGACTAAACTCGATTTATCACAAAACTCCCTCGTCCGATTGCCGACTACGTTGTCCTACCTCGTCTGTCTATGCGAACTCATTCTAGATGACAATTTATTATCAAAGCTTGAAGGCATTAACCACCTGCCAGCTTTACATACTTTATCGGTGAGAAGAAACCAATTGCACGATTTCGCCTCGATTGCTGATATTTTATCTTGTCCAAAGTTGCACCATATTCATATTGATGGCAATCAAGTGACAGAGTTAGCCGATTTTACCAATCTATTGGCTGAGCACCCCAATGTGAAAACTCGGAAACAATCCTTTGTATGGACGTATGATAAACCGTTGAATACATGAATTTGGTGATTTTATAGATAAACGGGCTTACTTTACTATTGTATATATATGCCAACATATTCACGCACTTTTAACTATTCCATCCTGTTCACAACCACAGCTTTGTGAACTTATCACGACCGTCTGTCGTTTTTTAAACGTTTGTTTTTATCAGGCTGTGGTTTTGGTTGTCTTTTTCTGTGTCTTTCCCATGTCTGCTTTCGTTCCAGCATTTTAAATGCAACGTCATATCGTTCTGTGTCTTTCCTGTTTTGTACCGACTTGCTTTGTTGTCTCTTATACATGGCTTTATTTCGATAAATTTTCTTCTGCGTCCTTTGTTCTATCGAGTTAGTTGCTCTTATTTTGGCATCGGTGGGTAAAGCAAGGAGTAGAGGGGTCTAGATCGTCAGTAATCTGTAGTCTAGTAGACCATCTTAGCCATGAAATATTACTAAGAAATGTATTAAAATGACAATATTAACGGGATGGCGCAATTTTCCTACTGCATGTTAATTTAACTGCCACAGTGTTGGCAATACATGCTGAAGTTAGGCCATTACCTGGAGTTTGTTTTAGCGTGTTTTTAACGGGACACATGCAGTTATGGATAATTTGTTGCAGTCATTAATATTTATCAGTACCAGATATATTGCATTTAATTTGTGGCGAAATTTCACTTCATTCGTAAGTGCACTAGTTCAGTTTATTGTTATGATTAATGCTGCACACTTGTCACAGCATCCTTTCTATATTTGACGCGTTTTATCTCAGTTATCTGAGTTTCAAAATATTAAAATGTGAGCTAGCCTGAACTGCGTCGCATCTGGGAGATGTCAATCGAACGCAGTTAGAAGCAGATATTTTGATGCTTCACAAATTACATTCTGGATTTCTATCTTGGAATAATCGGATTCATTTCAGCTTGTTATAATTGACAGCTGAATTACATCCCGTAGCTGTGCGCACTGCTTTTTGTAGCTACGTTCATATTTGGGCTCTCATCGACACGTTCTAGCCGCTGATTTACAATATGGGTACTTTCTTACTACATGGGATTATGTTTAGTTCCAACTAGCGGTTCGCTTTATGATTGTTGTCGGTATTTCTCACTGAACGTTTGTCTTCGTCTACACAACCCGAAGTCATGTTTAGATTGTGAATACGCTACACACTTCGTGTTGGCAGAATCACGAATAAATTTGTGAAGCCTAGTGTATAAATTATATATTGAAACTTTGTCAGTCTTGGCCATGGAGAAAAATCCTTGGAAGACTTTTGGGTTCGTGTATAATCAATCTGTCATTGTAGCTTAGTTTTTAGTCTAACTTACTGCTCAATATACTTAGAATTCCATGTTTTTACTTATCATTGTTTCGCACTCATCTAAACGGAATAACATTAGCAAGGATATGAAATTTCGCTGTAATTCCTTCCTGTATGTCTAATGTCGTCTTTTCACGGCCGTTAGCAAATTTTCTATTTTCCTTTGGTTTGGGTAACGCAACAGCCTAATATGCTCTGCGCCATTGCCTGATTCCAAGTTTGTGGTCGCGTACACGTAAAATGGCGGTAAGATGGTCGCGGTGTTTTGATGCTAATTGGGGCTTGAATGTCACTGTTTCTGCTTGGGATATGTATGTTTTCATGGTAGTGCGACTCTTTGATCTAATAAAAATTTCAACACAACCCTTCGTATACTTCATTCCCTGCAGTATTCGAACAGCAGTATGTATGAAAGCACAATCCAGATCCAAGCAAAGTGCCACAAAGTCATAGACTGAACATGGGCTAAGATACTGTCAGGTTGCCCAAACCTGGGCAGCTTGATTAGCAGTAGCTAGCAACTTAATTTCTATTGCTTTTGTAATTCGAGTGGCAATGCGTGGCAATCTTGCGATTAAACGTTTCGAAGAACTCCGATTAGACCGCGGCAGATATGCATGAGAATGGCCGCGAAGAATCGAAAAGTTTTTATTACCCTATTACATAAGTTGATCTCAGATTAACCGATTTAAGTCAACTATGTCAGCAAGTTCAGTTTTGCTGCTTTTGGTAACGTTGTCATAGGTTGTAAAATATCATTATCAAATTAATTTTAGAAACTATTCCCGGATTTGAAGTGTTGTTCTCATTGTTATTGCGATCTCAAACTACCCTGAATCAAATGTATTGTGGTGCTTACATCCCCAAGCACTTACACTCCAGTGGCATGCAAGTATAATTCTGTTTACCCTGCAACTAGTTTAAGCTTATTGTGTAGTATAGTTAACTGCATTTGCAATGAACTCTACACCTCTTACGTTCCTCAGACAACAGAGCGTAGTCGGGTACTTCGTTAAGTCTTTGCAACGATAACACTATGAGTTTATCCCCCATCTCATATTTAGTTCCACTAATCCCTGGTACTTCATTTTGGGTGATTGTTATCCTTTTATTAAATTTCTCTAGTCCTTGGAACATCACAGTATCTGTTCAGCCCATCAGACTGCAAGACACTTATGTACTTTCAGAATCATGTGAACTGGTACGATGATGGTATGGTATGAGAGCACAAGCTTGATCCAGGCAAAGTGCCACACAGTCAGAGACTGTACGTGGGCGTCGATACTGTCAGGTTGCCCAGGCCTATACAGATATGAGGAAGAAAAAAGAACAGGAAATGGTAGTGAGACTTCAGCCTGTTTCAGCCTGCAGCTCACTACCTCTGGCCAATCAATTTAGCACGGTGTTAGCCGCACAGCACACAGTACTGCACGATTGCACATCCGTGCACGATGATGACCTGGTCAGTAGCTGCTATAACGATTTTTTTCATGAAGACTTTAAATTGTGCTACAATTATATGAGTGCCGAGTCTGATAGAACTCTAGCCTTAATTTGTGAGCTTACTACTTCTGTAACAAGTACACTTCCCCACGCTTGTCAGTCTAATCGTTTCTCAATGAAAAGGTTCTGGATTTTTCTTCAAAATTCTGTTATGCCTCTGCTGATCTCTGTTTTGCATTTCAAAAGCAATAAGGATTTGGGGCAGTATGTTGTTCCTATTTTCTTACGTAGGTAACATGTAATAACGTGATTAATTAATTTTCCAACGGTCTCACATCTATCCAGGGGCAACCTGACATTATCCTAAAACACGCACAGCTTCGAACTGTACGGCACTTTGCTCAGATCTGCGCTTTTGATTTTGATACATATACGTGTGAAATCAGTCAATTGTTCCAATCTAATGGCACATGGACTGAGCCGCTGTAAGCTTACTTAAACCCAGTTAGAAAAATGGGAAAGCGATTGTTGTGGTCATACTGTAACATGTTTTGGATTGCACTTCAGTGCCTTTGATGAATAATGTGACACAGTCTGGACGATGTGCACGAGACAAAATTGTTACCTACTTGCTCATTCTTAACAGACCGGGATTACAGTTATCTATTGCAGTGGTCTGTCGTGCTTGTCGGTAGAGATTACAAATCGTTCTCAGCTTTCCTTAAAGCTATGTTTGGTTTCCGTTTCTTGGGCGTCGATTGCGTTTATTTGACTTTTGTGGTTCATCATATTAGTGCAGAAAATCTACGCTCACTTAACTGAGTTTCTGAGCCTTAATTGTCACAGGGTTCACCTGGAAATGCATAAACGTTTATTCAATGCATGTTTAATCAATAGCTTATTTTTCAGTATCGCATTTGCTTTCTTGTAACATGAGCGGTCCAACGACTTCCGATGTCTCGGCACCAGGTTGCGGACGCTACAGCACAAATAAAGCGGGTATGCAAGGTTTAGACAAGGCTACGGTGCTACAAATTATACACGAAAACTCCAAAGGTACTGCTTGATCTGTTTTGCGTACAATTTTGTTCCTTCTTTCTTTTCCTGGTAGCTGATCGTGTCATTATCATACTTAGTAACGATTCTTTTTAAGATTTCGTGTATGTTTCAGCAAGTCATTTGCTGGTCTCTCGTTTCATCTCATTCATAATTCTGCTTCCACTACACTATGTCCAACGAATGCCTAATGTTTCATGCATTATTTCACTCTTTCGAACAGACTATTTAACCTTATTAGACGAGTTAATCATTTTTCATTGGCCAGCGTGCGAGGATGGTGAATGATTTTCATTATTCCTGCCTCTAGTCTGACCACCGAATCGTTAGTTATTTAGTAATTTGTATTGGCGTTGCGTGTATGCATGGAATCACAAGCCTGCATCCAGGCGACGTGCCGCACATTCAGAGACTGCATGTGGGCTACGATGCTATCAGGTTGCTTCGGCTTTGGCAAATATAACAAAATGGAAAGAGGAAACGGCAGTGAGTCCCCACCGTGTTTCTGGGAGATTAATTTAGCTCGGTGTTAGCTGTACTTCACAGTTGCATATCTGCCGTTGTGTATAACCCGCCAACGTTTTCTTTCCGGTCGTGAATGTTGCCGACGAAAAGCGTTCAATCAAATTTAGACTATTGCACGAATAACCGTGTTCCATTTCGGAATCCGTTGCTATCCTGTGAAGTATATAAAATTATAAATAGTTTAAAATGGTTGCATCTTTTTCCGTCTCCTCCGGGATACTCTCAGTTTTTCCGCACTGTCTTTGATAAATGAATTTGGTTTGTTATGTATTTTCCTTCTAAAAAATTGCCAGGATCAAAATTTTATGAGAACGAACTTCGCCGTGAACAAATATTGAAGCAACAAATTGAACAAAAATTAAGCGAAATCGGTCGTCTCACGCCTGCGATGATTCAGAACGGCGAAGTGGAAGTAAGTTTGCGATTGTAAACTTAGTTTCAATGTTGTTTATCCGTTATAGCTAGATTGCGGTATCTGGGTAAAGTAATTGTTTGATGATGTTAATATTGTTGCAGCCTATGTTGTTTTCACGGCCATGGGTTAGTTACTTATCGCCCAAGCCTCTTTGTTTCACATCGGTGCTTGGGATCCGAAACCAGCATGGTGGATGCTGTTGAGAATTAGTTATTGGGTAGAGGTAACGCCGAGTTGAACATAAATAAAGTCATCTACGAGACTATACCTTTCGTGTTCTCAGTTTCGATAACGTGTTCCTGATAGCCGCATGCTTCTCCTCAAAGACTGCGAACATCTTTTTTCGGCCATGTACCACATTATGTACGTAAATCAAGTATCTCAAAGTATCCCGAAATGGAATATGTCCGTAGGAAAGTCGCGCAAATCCTTTTTTCTCCCGGGACCGTCAGAGCCACCACTTATTTCAAAATTTCCGTAGCACAATGCCATAAGTTACCCACTAGAAAGGAAGATCGACGAACATAGAACGATACAACCTGAATTGATCTCGGAATTGTAATGGAAAAGGTTTGGGTTTTATCCGCTATTTAAATTTTGGATGAGCGATCATGCATTGATACACTGCAGAGAACCGTTTAGTTTTGTCTGACTGTGACATTTCACTTGACTCAATTCCTTGTGATTTTAACTTGCGTGCCTTCAAGTTTGTCTGTTCGATAATCAGCAATGCCGGTGACCTTGTAATTCCCATGTAACAAGCTTGAGTAAAATCCTATCTGCATTCTTTTCAGTTACTTAGGTAGATTTCAGGCTTATGCTTTCTATGTCATCATTTTGATTTTTCATTCATTATTTGTAGCTTCATTTTTTAATCTCAGCTACCTTTTTCTTTTGTCATACCATTCATTTTTGTTCTCCGAGAAAGACTAACGTTCGAGCGTTATGGCTCACGCACTTAATATTGCGTGATTCATCTGCTGTCCTAAATCTAGCAAATCCCATCGTTTTTGGCGTATTTATTTTATATATTGTATTCGAGAGCTATTCTGACTTTCCATCCAATGGTTGGGCGTGTTAGTCCTTTATATAAAAGTAGTTACAAAGGATCAGTGTGTTTGCTACCTCACCTGATGAGTACTAATAGTACGTTGCCGTTAGTTGAGTGGAAGTGCAGGGGATGTGAATGTTCCATTTCTAGACATTCGCTCAATGGGCTCAGCTTTATTCTGTAGATCAGTCATACCAAGGTAGACTGCGCCACTGATATTTAATGGTTGCTTTAAAATATAACTTGATTACCTCTTCGCCATTTTGCTCAAGATTACTGACACTAATCTTCCCGTGCCCATGTGATGAACTTTATTATATGAAGCGGTTGATAGAGTAACGTTGTGGTATGTAACCACTCCTAAAGCTGGCTTGGCTGGCTTGGCCAATCAGAACCATTGAATTCAATGCTTTGTATTCCGATTATTTTCTACCTCGACACTTACACTGTGCATATATGTTCCGTTTAACTTATCGCACGTTGTAACCTATGGTGTCTTCCTCACGTCTGTCTAGGCCTGGGCAACCTGACAGTATCATTACTTACTTTACTTTTACTTTTGTGCGACTATCTCATCCTGGAGGATGAGTCGGCTTCAACGAAGGTTCTTGGGGATTTGGGTACAAAGCGGCGTCCCCAGCACCACTCGGCGTTTGTTCGAGTCAGCTTCTCTAGCCTTTGCACAACCAAGTGCGACCTGCAAGGCAGCAGGGAGTTGCCAGAAAGAGGTGGTCTACCAGAATCTGTTCCAGGTTCTTCCTCAAGGTTTTCTCCCGAAGCCTTTCCGCGATCGGGTATCCCGCAAGGCTGCGGAGGTTGAACATCAGGATTTTCCTTCCCTTAGATGAAATGCCCTCCCAGGGCGAACGAGCTACATCTACCTTACGTTAGTAACAGCGTTTAAAGCTTGTCATCATCATCTTGGACAGCATTACACTAGTAAAAATTAAAAAAGTGATTACTTGTCATACAAAGAAGACATCATGATGATTTTGAAAAAAATTAAGAAGGGTTGGACCTGAAAAGCTTCTTAACCTATAAAATATTAGGCACAGATATACTGGGATGAGGGGCCTACAACTCGAATCAAACATGTATTCATGCAAGTGTTGTGAACGAGTAGAGCGACATCAGCATGACAGCTTCCTTGCGGTTATCACTGTCACATATTTTCTACCCTCCTCATATGCACGGGTGTGGCATTCCGTTGCAGAGTTTGTGAGTACGGCTAACATCGTGCTAAATTGATTGGCAACACGGTAGTGAGCTGCATGCTGAAACCAGGCTGGAGTTCTCACTGCCCATCTTTATTTCTACCCCACATATCTGTCTAAGCTGGGCATCCTGACAGTATCTAGCCACGTGCAGTCTCTGACTTGCGGCACTGTGCCTGGATCAGGCGTTTGCTTTTCATAATACTACATACCCCCTTCATATCTGTCTAGTGCCTGGGCAACCTGACAGTATTTTAGCCCACGTGCAGTCTCTAACTGTGCGGCCACTTTGCTGGATCAAGCTTGTGCTTTATACAATAATTACCCATACCATCAATGTCAGATAATCGTAAACAAGATTTCCCCTCGCTTCAATTGACAGACAGAATACAAAATTATTCAAAACACTCCAGAAGATTGTACAACAAGA
>JACCGJ010013711.1:0-15353 GCA_013407085.1 Atriophallophorus winterbourni | reverse complement strand
ACCATCAATGCTGGACGCATACCTTAGCAGCCAACTGTTCGGAGACAAGTGTCGATTTCCAACACTCTCCTCCGACCGTGTGCCCCTATTAGGCTTACGTACCCTGCAACAACCAGAACAACAGTTTAGACTAGCATGCTCTCTAGAGACACTAGGTATCGACATATGTTGCGCGAATGTGCAATCGTGCAGTATTTTGTACTGTGCGGCTAACAGCGTGCTAAATTTATTGGCCAGCAGTAGTGAGCTGCAAGCTGAAACAGGCTGGAGTCTCACTACTATTTCCTGTTCTTTTTTATCCCTCATATCTGTCTAGACCTGGGCAGCCTGACAGTATCTTAGCCCATGTGCAGTCACTGGCTGTGCGGCACTTTGCCTGGAGCAGGCTTGTGCTTTCATACCATACCATATACATATGTTGCCTTTTGGAAACCCGTCTTCGTGACATTGATTCTATATTTCAACTGAGTTATCATATGCCTCTTGGAAGTAGGTTCTACTTGCGTGTGTCCAGTGATCCAGTTGCTTCTTCTGCCAGCCTAGCTGGTGTTGGAATTATTCTTAGCCAAAAAGTGGAAACCTCCCTCTTAGAATGGATATTCCTTAATAACCTACTGTGCGTAGCGAGATTTCAGGGTTACAGCGGAGTGCACAAGCACAGTGACGAGAGACGTAGCCTATTCGTGATCTCGGTTTACGCACCCACGAACTGTGGGGCAGATGAAGTTAAGAACGAATTCTACGAAGAAGTTTGTTCACTCGAAATGAAAGCACACAGAGGCGATATAGTAGTGCTTTCCGGTCATTATAGTGCCATATATTATTATTATATTATATTTGCACAATCTGATACAGATATAGTGCCGTTCAACATAAACAATGAGATGTACAAAGCGAGAAGGCGGGTACAAAGCGTTGTCATCGGCATCGTTGAACGTAGGCATGATACTACCCGGTTGCCTACACCGAAGTAGGGGAGATTTCGTTTAGGGGGTACCACCCCGAGCCTTTACCCACAAGGCAGTGGAGCGAGAGAGGTTCGCACCTATCGGTGGCCGGTGACCGACGAAGCGGTTCATACGCCCTTTTCTGGGAATTTCCAGTTCGGAGCCCGATAACCCCGTTGATAGGTTGGTGACTTCAGTTTTTGCCTGTGCACCATACAATGTCCTTGGATAGGACAAGGGGCAGTGACTTTTGGAGCGGCGAGTCACATCCGCCGCGTCGTGATGTCATCATTGGATTTTTGTGGCTTTTTATAGGGAGAACGCTTGCCAGGCGAAAACCCACCACACCCTCAGACACCACCGCCGAACCTTTCGCTGAGCTCGGAGAACCGAGCCCACCCAGCTGGCACCACGTGGAGGTATGTCGGCAAGCCAGCACCACGCAGCTCCTGGCTTACACGCGTGGTCCTGTGTGACCCAGCGATACATCCATGGTCGACATTGATCAAAGGAGGCCAACAACAACGACAATTTGAACGAGTGAAAGGATAATGAATCCTGCGAGTATTGGTATGCAGTCCAGTAACGGTGGTAAACACTTCGAGCCGTAAATCAGTCGATAAAAGAGCGCAATCACATTGAAAGGTAATGTGCTGGATCAAAGAAAATAAACTTGCCTGTTCACCGGGGGTGACCGACTCCATGGCGTAGAAAATCAATTCATCCGTTTCAAGATCGAAATCAGTCGAAAGCTGAACACCAAACGGAAAGAAGAGCGCGGGTTAAAAAATGGATGCGGTAGGACATCCTATAAGGTAATGGATAATTGTAATGTAACCACAACATTGGCTAAATTGAACTAGTTCACGTTTAATGTTTTGTTAGTTCTCATAAACACAGGTTTATAATCCACACTTTCATGTTTAATTATTAGAACAGATAGTAAGAGAGGTAGCCAGCAATATCTATTGTGGTCGCCCAACTGAACAGATCTCCTTGTCAGGTAAACCCATCAGATACAGTGTAAGCTGACACCGATTAAATCTGACGGGCATTATTGTTGAAGAGTGTTTGGAGAGTTGGACGACCACAACAGATGTTGCTGGCTCCTTCTCGACTGGTCGGACATATGGCGCTACTCAAATGTGCCGGTCTGGAGAAACATTCATGAAGGCTTAATCGCAATCTGTCAAACGGAGGACGGTAGCTCAGGCCATAAGGCGAGACTACAATGGTTAAGGTCATGGGTTAGAATCAGACCCGAGACAGGATATGCAACGCTAATGAGCTCAAATAATAGCGAAACTCGTGTCCAGTGCTTCCCATGTGGACCGTTGTGATACACTTTGTGAATATTTCGAAAGACTTGGTACTGATGAGTAGTCGCAAAACATAATGAACGAACTCTCCAAACACGCTTGAACTAAGAGAGGTAGCTAATGTGTTTAGTGATAGTGCGTAAGTAGGTATGAAATCACAAGCCTGATCCAGGCAAATTTTCACACATTCACATACACTACAAGTGGGCTGACATATTGTGAGGTTGCCCAGGCCTAGACACATACAGAAAAGGAAAATACAATTGTTGTGAGACTCCAGCGTATTTCCACATGCAGCTCACTACCGTTGCCAAGTCGATTTGGCAAGGTGTTAGCTGCAAAGCACAGAAGTAATGCGCGAGTGCTGTTGACCAAACAAGCTTACACTTGGACCAATAATTCTCGTGGAGATTTACCGAATTCAGCGTCTTCCTTTTACAAGAAAGTCCCCAGGAATCAAGTTATACTTGGAACTGTGACACGAGAATTAGATGTCTTCACGACTCCATAAATTACTGTGGATGGTAGACTACAATTCACATGATAAAAAACGACTTCAAGAAAAAAGAGATACAGCATTTGATCACAAAATGTCTAGACAAGGAGGCACAACTTGCCGCGGAGGCGTAACAATATGGATCATATTCATAGAAAAGAACCTCAGAGGAACACAAATCCATTCCTGGAAGTCAACGTCCACAAGCAATCGCTCCCAATTGTAAAGCAGACGCCAATTATCACACACCCCACGTTTAGTGTGCAGTAAAGTTGATCTCGAAAAAGGAAGGAATCTTTTGACATCGTTGAGAGATACATCAGGTGCATATTCGCATATTCGTATTAAAACTTGGTATGGTTAGATCAATTTGATTCGCTGAAAATTCGTTTAAACGAATAAGGCTTTCTTCTATATCTTTACCCATGCTTGGTGCACGGATTTGCAATCGTACAGTACTTCTGTTCGGTGCGGCTAACACCTTGCTAAATTGATTGGCCACCGGTAGTGAGCTGCATGCTGAAATACGCTGGAGTCTCCATGCCATTTCCTGATCTTTTCTTGCTCATATCTGTCTAGGACTGGGCAATATGACAGTATCTTAGCCCACGTGCAGTCTGACTGTGCGGCACTTTGCCTGGATCAGGCTTGTGATTTCATACCATACCATACATCAGGTGCATTGTCTGAGTGATACTTGGGTGGTTGTAACCCGATGCCAGTTTGATTAGGCGTAGTAGTTCATGAACGTGCTTAATCTCACGGCTCCGCCGAAACCCCACATAAAGTGGATCTCATGAGTTGGTGAGGTAGCATTGTTGATCTCGACCCGAAACTGCTTCTGTAACCTTTTCAACAGTAGAGATGAGAACAAATCACTGCTTTTTAGGGGTTCCATTGGATGGTATCGAAAAGATATCCAAACCGCGCAGGGCTACACAGCACAGCATGCAAGTGCATTCAGTAGGAATTGAGGAAGCAATATTCGCTCAGATGTATTTATAGTTGAGATGAACAAGATCAGCAGGTAAAATTAGTGTTGCGTAAGTTATTGTGGACTAGTGTCGCACTTGTATACAGCCACTTCACCTAGTCACAAAGTTGACAAACCAGGCTGGTCAAATATGGCAATAAAAGCGTGCAGTACGAACCGTGACCAGGTGAGAGTGAGGTCCTGCTAAAAGCTCATTATCACGGACAATAGCACGTTCCGTACCATTAGCACCATCTGAGTAAACAAGTGAACAGTCAGAAAGACCTGCACCTACGTTAAAACGACATAGATTGAAACGAAACAGTTGAATGGCATGCAACTGACCTGCCCCGCTTTGAAATTTATCAAATCCCAGATCGGAATAAGGCACATGATCTTGTTGGTCCCCGTTTGATCGGGAACCAGATTGTTGCGGCTCATGACCACGGAAACAGCCCAACTAGCGGAAACGTTAATGAAAGAATATTGAAAGAGTAGCAGGAAGTTGATATCGTGAGTGAGTTGACAAACTAGCAATAAATAAAAAGGTGAGAACGAGCTTGCAGTTAGATAAGGTGCGGGTAAGGGTCGATGGGTTGTAAATGAGGTGGCTGGGTTAGAAATGAATAAACGTATGAAACAATATTCGTGGTAATGTAACAGTGAAAAATAAATAATAAACAGTGGCTCATTTATGGTGTTCGATCATTATCAGTAGTAACTAAGTTGCTGATTCTTTGTAACGAAAGACATGAATGGCTGTAGGGCAGACAAACAAAAGATGGAGTCAATCAAGGTCAGGCGAGCAATGTAGCAAAATGAATTACGGAAACAAACGATAGCAAATCGGTCTACGGTTTGTTGTGGTATTTGCTTTAAAATTCCCAAGAACCCTGTGCAGGGTTTCATGTGGATTGTGATAGCGAGAGGTTATGCAAGAAACTGGAACCAAGATAGGAGGAGCGATGTATTGTTTTGAGCTGGCAGTGTCGATGTCAACTAGGCCACTTAGATCTCAAGGACATAACGATTTCATGCTAAGCAGCTCGTTGGACTGAACAAGTTGAGTCCAGAGGAACAATCACGCCCACAGCTCTCACAGCGATAAGCGGTACAAGGTGATTCAGTGGCATTTGCAACCTGTCGGTGTGATCTACGTTCAGCAGCCGAGTGTAGTATCTGCTACCCCCATCTCGAAGATCGTGCTTTACACAGTGCTTTGAAAATAAACGATCAATAGCAAGTTCTTTCCAGCTGGTAGGTTCACTGCCAAGAGCAAGTGCAGTCTGCCCAATGGTCGACTTCCTGATTCCAACTCACCATAGAGTAGATCTTTCGGAATAGGACCAGTTTCCATTCTGTACACATGAGCCAGCCAGCCGATGCGACACTGTCGTAGTAGGGTGAACATGCTCTGTTGGCCAGACTTAAAAGCTCTTTCTTCGATTTCTTTTGTCATATCTATCTAGGCTTGGGCAACCTGACAGTTTCTCAGCCCACGCGCAGTCTCTGACTGTGTGGCACTTTGCCTGGATCAGGCTTGTGATTTCATACACATAGCATACTGTGTGTTACTATGTCCACCCACGATAAGTTCTAGATGCGACGGATGTGATGTGAAAGCACAAGTCTGATCCAGGCAAAGTGCCGCACAGTCAGAGACTGCACGTGGGCTGAGATAGTGTCAGGTTGCCCAGGCCTAGACAGATATGACAAAAGAAATAGAAAGAAAATAGAAATGGTAGTGACACTCCAGCGTGTTTCAGCATGGAACTCACTACCGGTGGACAATCAATTTAGCACGATGTTAGCCGCACAGCACAGAAATACTGCACGATTGCACATCCGTGCATGCGACGGATACTTCGTTAATGGTCAGCGCTCATGTTCGTGTCTTGCATTGATAACCCAGGTTTCGAAACCATACAGTACATCATTTCGTACGCACTCGCCGTATACAATCATTTTTGTCTTCACAGTTAGCTTGCGGTAGCCAGCACGACATACAAGTAATAAAAAGTATCAGTATCCAAAGATGCTTGAATATTGACGTTCGTTTTGTTGCGGTAATCAATGTTACCTTACTCCTTACCGCTCTGAGTCATAACAACTCATCCGAAGGTGGTCTTTTATGCCACAGAAATACTGGCAGCTTCAAGTCAGGGACAGCAGTCTACGTGAAAACATTGGTTTGAAACGAGATATGAAACGATACAGAGAAAGGAACAAAAAAACCCAAACCGAAAACACACCGGTAATCTTCAAAACAAAAACAAGAAGAAAAAGGCAACGAGGCCATGCGAATTTTTGAGTAAAAATAAGCATACTGCCGGCAAATAAACTGGAAGTTGGAAACGACCGATTCTATAAAGTTGAAAATTCGGACAAATGAATCCATACCCAAAGCTTTCGAACCACGAAGACCTTCAAGAATATCCGAATTGAATGACAAAAAGGTAGGAATACGCAATGGTAAACTTTCTGAGGTTCAATGATTCCAACAAAACGATTACGTACTTATGTACCCGAAATGTTTGGATTGATCAAGCTGTGACAATTCGGCTAGAAGCCTCAAAGCAAGAGTAACGTTTGGCATTGAGGAAGCAATCGGGTCGTTCACAACAAAGTTGTCTACAACACTAGGTCATCGTAATTGACAAACCAACCAAAAGTTTCCGTAAAAGGGGTATTGTTGTCCAAAAACATGCCCCTTGGTATTCGCAACACGCAAGAACCGTATTCAATAGATGAATCCGCAGAAAGTCCTATCCCAGCTTCGGGAAATTCCTTCGCAGATACATCTCGTTGAAGACATGTCTCGCAATCTTTCAAAAACGATTGAACAAGTTCCAATCGCTTGGTGCTACCGGATTCAAGGTATCTGACAAAACAGAACTCTATACAATTGGTGAAAAGGAAGAGTGTTACTGCGTTGCAAATCTAAAAGATCGTTCGTGTATTTTTGGAGAGTTTCAAATATACTAAATGCGTTACGTTGATCGACCTTGGATTCAAGACAGACTGGAAAGCTAAGATTACATGGTGAAACTTACATTTTAAAAGTTCGCCCGAGATGAATTGAGATTGTATGCGTACGTTTGTTGGGAAACTGTTTCTAAGTGCCATTCACAAAATTTAGTGTATTGATTTTCTGACTTCAACTGAGGTAGAAAAATCTGAAAAAAATAACAGTTGAAAATTAGTACAAACCAACACGAACATCAAAAACATTATGAATTAAAAGAAAAATATCGATCATTAGAACGAAATTGTCGGGGTATCACTGATTTTAATTTGTTTGTTGTACGAAACGACACTGCTCGAAATTTGAGTGGTGTTTTTATTGGCACCAGGGACATTTATTTCTGAAACGCCATGAATAAGAACTATTTTCATGTCATCATCCAGCTTGCAGTCGAAGATAATCTCGTACTTGGCATGTTGCTCAGGCCAGAAAACGTCCAGAAACATGCGGAAGGTTGAAGTGTTACTGCGCAAAGGGTACGAAGAAAGGAAAACGGATTTAACATCTTACAAGGATTGGGGGTGACGCGAAATAGTCTAGGTTCGGCAATATGTGCTGATTTAGGATACCTGGACAAACGCACAATGACCTCGGCCTCTGAATAAACCTTTATTGAGTCACATATATTCAACCAATACTGCGCATCTTGCGACTGGTGAATATTCATACAGCGGGAATTCGCCTATGGCATATTGGTGCATATCAGGGTTAGCGATTCTGCAACGAAAGGTTGCTCCTGCGGCCACTTTCTTTGCTCCTGTGAACTTGGCACGAGTGTTGACTTCTGCTGTACCCGGAATTGACTGAATGTTTGTGAACGCAGAACCAGTGCAGATAGCCGCATAGGTAACGAAGGTCAGAATAGCTTAAATCGCGCAGCTACATTAGGTTCGCACAAGCAAGTGACGTCTATCCTTGGCTTAACAAACAAATTGGTGCAGCAAAATCTCGTGGGGGAGCTTCAGTTTTGCACGGACCAGTGAATGATCAGTGTCGCAGTCTGCGCTTTGATATGATCTGGTGACGAGTACGCTTCCTATATTAGTGAGCCTAACAAAAATAAGATCAAGCTGATGCCAATGCTTAGATCAAGGATGTTTCCAAGATACTTTATGCTGTAGTTTTGTTTGAAAGATAGTGTTACTGACACAAAGACTGAACTGATGCACATTTATAAAAGGCGTTGTCCATCGTTATTGGATTTTACCTAATCCGAACCTTCCGCGATAGTTTTGTCAATACTCGTAATCTGCACCAACTCTGGCATTGAAATTTGCCGATACCACTACACCGTTTTCTGTGGCACGTTTTTGAGGACTGTTGTGAGGTTATGATAAGAAGCGTCTTTTTCATCAGGCGTTGGCGCATAAACGTTGACCAACGTAATGGTTCCAAAGGTTGTCACAGCCGGGGGTGGCAGTGGGGATGAGCTCCCACTGTCTATAAAATGCTCCCATAAGGCGTGCTTCTCAAACAGCCTCTGACAACCAAAGTCCAGCTCCTGGCATGCACGTGGCGGAACTGCTTCTACTGACAGAAGAAAGGGCGAAGGCGGGTGACTGGAGCCTCAAAACCAGTTTGCTCCGGGCAGATGGAGCTCGTTAGCCTGGGAGGGCAGTTCATCTAAGGGAAGGAAAACCCTTATTCCAAACCTCCGCTGCCTTGCGGCATACCCGATTGCGGGAAAGGCTTCGGGAGTGAACCCTGAGAAAAAATCCCTGCTGCCTTGCGGGAAGACTTTTGAGTCAAATGCTCCGGGTGGGGTCCCTTAAGCTAACCCCCTACTTCGGCCTTGGCAACCGGATAGTATGTCGCCTACAACAATAACCATGGATTCTACTTCAACCACAACTTGCTGTCAAAATTACGTTCGCTACATTACATCACATGCCGACCCTTATATCCCACGCCCCTCATTACACACAAGCAAGGAATCTCGTCAAGATGCTCCTTCAAGCTCGCCAAATACAGAACAGCCAAGCCAGATTGCTCACTTCTTGAAACCCCGTATGCCCTTCAAGCTAGCTGCATTCAACGTCAGGACCTTGAGACAAACAGGACAACAGGCTGGATTAGCTCGTACACTAGAAACGATGAGAGTAGACATCTGCTGCCTATCAGAAACGCGCTTACACGACTCTAGTAATGTGATAAACCTATGCTCACCGAATAATACCGGCGTCAAGTTCCGTTTGCGTGTATCTGGTGATGAAGAGGCCCAGGCAGCGGGACTTGCAGGAGTTGGTATTGCCCTGAGCTCACGCGCCGAGGCAGCCTTGATTGACTGGTTACCTGTCAATAGCCGTTTGTGCGCCGTCCGACTTGGTGGCTCATGCAAAATCAGTTAACACAGGCAAAACACTCGTGCTCTTTTCGTCATCGCAGCCTACGCCCCCACTGACTGCAGTGCTGATTTAGCGAAAGACGAATTTTACCGAAGTCGAGACGAATTACTGCGTAAAGCAAGAAAGTCGGATATTGTCATCCTGGCTGGCGATCTTAATGCCCGAGTTGGCCGCCTCTCACAAAGTGAACGACACCTCGGTGGTCCATATGGTCTCGATTGCGTCCGATCAGACAACGGTGAACGCCTGTTGAGTCTATGTGCTGAGCACCGCCTATTTCTCAGCAGTGTCAACTTCCGACATTCCAAACAACGGTCAGCAACATGGAGATCCCCCTCGACAGGACTCTGGACACAAATTGATCACATTGCGATCAGTTATCGATGGCGTTCCAGTGTGCAAGACTGCAGATCATATTGGTCGACCTGCCTATCATCAGACCACGCGTTAGTCTGTGCAAACTTAACTATGCGTTTCAGCGGATCGCGTAAGAAAAATATCACGAGGCTGGATACGCTTAAACTATCAGATAGATCAGTGGCAGAGAACTATCTAACGGCCCTATCTAATGCACTCGGACCCCATCCCGATAATATTGAGGAGCATTGGGCTCAAATCCAAAGCGCAATGTATCATGCTGGCCTGGAAAGCTGTGGAACATCCAAGCGAACAGATTCCAACTGGATATCTGCTGCTACAGCCAAATTAATTGACCAACAGCGTTCCTTACCTCCGGGGAAAAGATATGATGAACAGCGCAGGCAAATTCGCCACCAGTTGAAGACCAGCCTCAAAACGGACCGAGAATCATGGTGGGAAGAGCGGGCAAGCGAGATGGAAGCAGCCCAAGCAGTTGGCAACACCCGCAAATTGTTCCAGCTTATACGCTCCACGGGACTCCGAATGCCCGGCGTGAGTGAACTCATCACGGAAGCAGATGGGTCGTTGATTACCAACAGAGAAAGGCGAATGGACCGCTGGAGGGAACATTTCGCTAGCCAATTCAATCAACCGCGACCACTCTCTGTTGCTCAGCCGAGTGGCTCCACCACTCAGTGGCCGGCCTTACAGGGACCACCTACGGAGGCAGAAATTCGCTCACACATAATGAAGCTTAGACGACGCAAAGCCCCTGGTTTAGACGAGCTACCAGCCGAACTATTCGTTGAAGGTGTCGACGCTTTGTGCAGTGAGCTGTCAGTGCTCTTCGGAAAGATCTGGAACGAGGAAACCATACCCAGCGCGTGGAGAGCGTCAGTCATCGTCTCAGTATTCAAGAAAGGGTCGAGGAAACAGTGCGGTAATCACAGGGGTATAAGTCTCATACCGGTGGTCTCTAAACTGTTTGCATCAATCATCCTGACCAGGCTTAACAGCTACCGACAAGCAGAGTATCGAGAAGAACAGGCTGGTTTCAGAGGAGGACGCGGATGTGTGGACCAAATCTTCACGCTCCGCCAAATTTTGGAGCAACGTTACCAATACGCACGTCCAACAATTATCGTCTTTCTTGACATACGAGCAGCCTTTGATTCCATTGGCAGAACCGCTCTCTGGGACTGTCTCATTCGCCATGGTGTCCCACCGAAGTACGTAATCCTGCTCAAGAAGCTGTACTGCCACACCACCGGCAGAGTCAAAGCCTATGGTGATTTATCCAAGCAGTTTACCATTTACAGCGGGGTTCGTCAAGGATGTCCGATCTCCCCATTCCTATTTAACTTTGCGATTGACGATGTCATGAAAGCAGCAACAGCCCAGCTACCGAATTGTGGGATCGACCTGCTCCCCGGTCGACGAGTTATGGATCTGGACTATGCCGACGGCATTGCTCTCCTCGGAGAGGATGCTTGCGCCATACAAAGCGCTTTGGATCTACTCGTTGATCAGTTGTCGCTGTATGGATTACATTTCTCTCCGTCAAAATGCAAAGTGTTCCTACAATCATCATCATCATCAAAGACAGTGTTCCTACAGGATTGGACAGACCCAACACTTGATTTGACGATCGAAAACCATAAACTGGAAGTGACTGACAGATTCACCTACCTAGGAAGCTGCATCACCACTGGGGGCGATATCGAAGCTGAAATCATAGCACGCCATGCTTTCGCTGGGCTACGGCATCTGTGGCGCCGACGCGATGTTGGATTACGCTTGAAGGACAGATTGTACCACGCACCGCTATTTACAGTTATTGTAATATTGTCGACTGCTATTGACAACAGATGACATTTAGTATAATTCAGAGAATGATCCCAATCCCGTGACCATTGAATGACATTTTAAATATCTCTCAACAGATCACCGTGAACACAGCATGCGGTTAATTTGAAATAATCAGCAAACATGTAGTGGAGACATGGAAATTGAGATGTCAAATCATCGGCAAAGATCAGGAAAAGTATTGGTCCTTGTACCGAATCCTGAGGAACCCCATTGTTAGCTTTTGCGAATTCAGAGGCTGTATCGCTTACGCGGACCTGGAAGGATCTTTCACTAGGACAACGGGGTAACCATTCGGGACGCTTACCAGATACATTCTTCGGCCGTGAACTTCATCCCTAGGATTCTTTGACTCACCAAGTCGAAGGCTTTACGAAAGTCTAAGTAAAGTACCCATACCAGTCCGCCTTCACCTGGTGTTTTGGAAACTCCATCTAAAAAGCATAGAAGATTCGAGAGACACAACATTTTAAGAGAGCCGTGTTTAACCGTGCTTAGTGATGAATTGTGCACTAGGTGTCCTGATCAGTCTCTCGAAGGCTTTACATAAAACACTTGTCAGGCTTACCGGTTGGAAATGGTAAACAATGTTTGCGCAACCTCCCTTCTTGGGGTTCTTTTGTGAAGAGTGTGCCAGTTAAGTTTCGTAGCTTTGCTTAAGCCTCCGTTGTAGCATTATTGTGTTGGTAAGGTTGGAAAGGCTTTGTATCTCCGCCAGTTTCTTTCGCGACTTATAATCTTGTGTCTTGCCACAGGAGTACAAGGTGGCTTGTTCTTTAGTCGTACAGAGCGAAAATGACAGAAAAAATCTTGAAGACTTACGACAACGAGCATTAAAACTGATCATTTACTTTCGGCTTTAGAGAACATGTTATATCGCGAAGCGCAAAATCGTACGGCATCCCAGTAGACTCAATTTATATTACACCGGTATTCACTGGTGGCTTATAAAAAATAAGAGAATCGCCTGAAATATTACGGTGACATGGTAACTAATATGAATATTGCTGAAAGATCCGGTTTCCAGAATATCAAACACGAAGGCCCGAGAATTAGGCTTTAATCTTCAAAATTGTGGTACGCAATCTGGAATAGAAAATGATAACGTTAATAAGTGATATGTGATTTATGTTCTCCATGTTTTCCCATCGTTGCTATTCGTGAATTCTGACAAAAATTTAAATTAAACCCGACTGTTATTAGACATTACGATTTTTTTCTTACTGTATATTCGTTCCCATCATTGAACGGAAAAAAATGTTTAAAAATCCCGCTCACTTCGGTCATTTGCACCGATATATTTTCTTTTGCTGTTCCAATTTTGATAAACTGATCATGTATTACATGCCTTGGATGTCCAAGAATATATATTATTTATATATAATATAGATATATATATATAGATATATAGATATATATATAGATATATATAATATATATATATATATATATATATTACACTTTGATTGGACATGCAACTTGCATAACTCTCTCACCTTTCGTTGATGAGACATTTCCCATCTTCCATTCACAGTTACACACGCCTGTGTTCAAGTTCAAGTTTAAGTTCAAGTTGCACAGGGCTGAAGGTGGCTAAAAGCCAATCACGCGCCCAGATTTCCTTCGAAGGTATGCGGTTGAGCACCCGGCACTTCGATATCGAGTAT
The DNA here is from genome assembly GCA_013407085.1 of Atriophallophorus winterbourni. Lineage (NCBI taxonomy): Eukaryota > Metazoa > Platyhelminthes > Trematoda > Plagiorchiida > Microphallidae > Atriophallophorus > Atriophallophorus winterbourni. Next base: position 2,355 of record JACCGJ010013711.1, on the reverse strand, counting down.
ACAGTTCGTACTTTTCACACGTTCTTGCTTCCGAATAACTGGAAAGTAAGGCAGGGTTTCTCTTCACCAGCACGGTGAGAGGTCAGCTATTCAGGAAACAATGCAATAATATGCGTGAACAATGTGTGGTGTATGAAATCACTAGCCTAGTTGAGGTAAAGTGGAACACAGTCATAGACTGCATGTGGGCTAATTTACTGTCAGGTTGTCCAGGCCTAGACAGATATGATAAAAATGTAAAATACGTTTTTTTGTTTTTTTTATAAAGTTTTTTATGAGACAATATGCGGAAATATGATAGACCATTTAACGTCTAATTCCCTTTTAAAGCTCAACACATTTGGGAGGCTTACTATGCAATCTGGGAGCTTGTTCCAGAAGTTGACCACACGGTTGCTGAAAAAGTGCTCACGTGACAGCAACCTGGGCCTACTCTTAAGAAGTTTCATGGAATTACCTCTTGTAGCTGCTTTAGGTGCAAGTTTAAGGATTTCAGTAATATTATCACCTGTAAGGAATTGGCTACCAAATGTTTACATACCTGGTGCCGAATGATTTTTTCCAAGCACTTGCAAAGAATGCTTGTCAGGCTTACTGGCCTGTAGTTGCGTACATCGGAAATGGGACCCTTTTTGTATATGGCTATTACCACCGCTCGTTTCCAATCATCCGGTAGTATACCCTGGAGTAAGGTAGCTTCGAAAAGATTTCTGATTGCAAGGCTAACTATATTCGCAAGCGTTTGAAGAATAGCCGGATGTATGCGGTCGGGGCCAGCCGACTTAGCTTTGTCCAGCTGCGACAGAACTGTGGTGACCATTTCCTGATTAACCTCCACCGAGCTAAAGGGAGGTGCTCTGCACTCGTGAGTTTCTAAACAGTTACCTGAATCGCGCCGATAAACACTGCAGAAGAATGAATGCAACGCATCGGCTTTTTCCGGTGCAGTCAAAGCCGTATTGCCATCGTCCAGCACTAACGTACCTATTTCCTCTCTTAATGATCGCTTGGACTGAACATAGCCATAAAAAGCTTTCAAGTTAATCTTTGCTTTTTTGGCAAGTCGGGATTCGAAGTCCTTTTTAGCTTTCCTTTGCAGCGCAACAGCTGAATTTCTGGTCTGTATGTACTGCAGTCTAGATCTGTGAGTTCCACAGAATTTGTACGCCCTCCAGCTACGATCACGGCATCTAATAGCCTCGCGAATAGACGCGCTCCACCAGGGTGGTTTTCCTCGCGTTCTCACTGGTTGTAGAGGAGCAAAATCATCATGTAGTTGTAAAAGGTGCCCTTTTATAATATTCCACCTGATTTCTACACTAGGTTCTAATTCGTCTGGTTCCCAACTTAGATTCATTGCTTTAGTTTGTAGTTGGACGATGTCCATTCGACCAAAGTTGCGGGACATCTTTACTTGGGGACTAGGATGCACTAAAGTCCAGTCAAGAAGAATTACAGCGTGGTCGCTCTTGTTTAGTGGCGAAAGGTATTTGATTCCATAAATATTTCTTTCATAAGACGATAAAACCAAATCTAAAGTTGACGGAGTATGTCCTGTCCTAAACCTTGTATGTTCCCTGACAGGTTGATAAAAGGCGCCGACATGAAACCAGTCTAGATATTGCGACTCAACTGACTCTGGTGAAGAAATTTCAGTTCCCCAATCAATGCCCGGGAGATTGAAGTCTCCAACAACTAGTAATGCGTTGCATTGCTCTTTTAGTACTTCCAATGTGTCCATCAGTAATTGGTCGTCTAATGCTGAAGCAGTCGGGCTTTTATAAGCACATGCAAGTGCCAGTCTTCTCCTAGCGACAGTAAGAAATACCGGTGTTGGTTGGATGGAGTGAGAAGCAATCTTTATTGATGTCTCACTGTGGGGGAGATCTTCGTTTATCATAATTGCCACTCCCCCTCCCGTAGCACCAGTATCCCTATCCTGGCATACTTAGTTGATACAAATGACGGAACATGATCATCTGGTTTCAACCATGATTCGGAGATGACAATTATGTCGACCTGGTTTTCCAGCTGCAGCTCAACCCATTTATTACGTATACTGCAAGCATTTGTGTACAGTACACGGGTATTTCTATTCTGCGCACATTTTAATCTAACTTTACTCGGGGTGGGAGCACCATCGCTGATACCTCGTTTTTTTGAAACCGGAGAAGTTGATAAGTGGCTAGGCTGCCCTTGCGAACGAGCTTGCACCGGCCTAATGGCAGCTGTACATAGATTTTCCTCGTTCAGAAGCCTACTGAAAAGCGAGCTTTCCATGCGCTCGTATTCTACTGGCGGGCCATTTTGGAGTACATCTTCAATGACAACTACCGCAGATGACTTAAACATTTT
>JACCGJ010013709.1:0-11901 GCA_013407085.1 Atriophallophorus winterbourni | reverse complement strand
TCACTGCAGAAGTAGTGCGCCACCTGGAATCGAACGGACTCTTGACAATTGCCCAGCACGGATTTCGCAGAAACCGCTCTTGTCTAACTAATTTGCTGACATGTTTGGACGACTGGACTAGTGTAGTGGACGCTGGAGGCAGTATTCATGCATGCTACTTAGACATTTATAAAGCTTTTGACAGAGTTGATCACAACTTACTGCTGAACAAGCTAAAGAAACACGGTATTGCTGGAGGACTGTATGACTTGCTGCGAGACTATCTCAGCAAAAGACACATACGGGTTCGAGTTGACGGTATACTATCGAAAGAAATCGACGTCACTAGCGGTGTTCCACAGGGATCCGTGCTTGGACCGATACTGTTTCTGATCTATATGAATGACCTGCCAACACCACGCGGCAGTAAGATGGTTCTGTTTGCAGATGACATAAAAATATGGAAAAAAATCAGCACTGCCGAGGATTGCAGTGTGCTTCAAAGTGACTTGGATGCTGTGCAAATATGGTTATCTGAAAATAACCTACCGCTAAACATGCAGAAGTCTCAAATCATGCACATTGGTCGTGTGCTAAGCTTTTCTCATTCATACAAGCTTGGCAACATTATCCTGGAGTACACCAAACATGAAAAAGACCTTGGTGTCTGGATTTGCGGTAGCCTGAAAAATGGTCTACAATGCGAAGCCGTTTACAAACGCGCGTCTCGGATGCTCGGTGTGTTAAGGCGGATATTCGGACGTTTTTCCCAGAGATGTTTTTCTCTGATGATGAACACGTACCTACACCCGCTTACTGATTACGCTTCACAAGCCTGGACTCCATGGCTTCAAAAAGACATTTCACTATTGGATCGCATACACCACAGAGCCTCAAAGTTGGTCATTGGGCTCGAAAACCTACCATTCTCTGACCGACTAAGTAAACTGAAGCTGACGACGCTTGCACAAAGGAGACTGCGAGCCGACCTCCTCCTCACATTCGAAATCCTTAACAGTGTTTCCCACCCTTTGGATATACTATTTCACCGACGAACATCCAGCAACAACCGCGGTCACAACTGCAAGTTGGAAATACCCCACTCCAATCAGAACTGTCGCAGGTATTTTATTCTGTGCGTATTTGTTTCGCTTGGAATTCCCTGCCAGCCGATTTGGTAAGCTCAAACACTTTTTCTATATTTAAATGAAAACTAGACGATTTCCTGAGAGCCAATCCAAATTATGCCCCGAACTATTTATAATCTATCGCTACCAGAATTATTTTGATTTTGACATTTTTCTACACACATATACACATATACACTTGTACCTATAGTTCAACTGCATGGTTATTGTAAAGTAATTGCTTTTTCAACCATAAAATCTTGAATCTTGAATCTTGAATCTTGAAACTTTCGACCAAAACAACATGCGCATATTTGCTTTATGCATTGATTTCGGACTTAGAATTAATCCTAATCCATTTATTTTCTAAATAGAAACATAATTCGATCCATTTTTTATCCTCCCGCATTTACTACGGCAGCATCTAATAATAATATTATTTACCTTAAATCCGACGCGCAAAGATTTAATTGACCTTTAATAAAACGATCACGATATGTCTGTGCCATTGACCATATGGCTAGGATATGCCGCATTACGCTAAGAAATCCTTTACCAAAAAGAGACTTCAAAGTTTATAAACAAGTTTCGGCTTTTTTCAAAATACGAGCTGCATTTTTGGGTGGTGCTGAAATCCGGCTTGTCGGTGCAACTATCGAAAATGTAAATTAAGTGTTTGTGGTGTAATTCTTAACGATGTCACAATTCACGGTTATATGCAAACTGAAGCATGTCTATCATCGGCTATGTTAACAGAAACGGTAGTACAACAAATTTCAAACGGTCAAAATGATGAAAGTGTTTTACCAGTGTTATGTTCTCTGCTGCAATCCACTGAAAGAAATTCTAGACACTCGATTGACTCGTCAGTCAATTACAGTTCTGCGAAAACAGAATTGAACTGAGGCGCTCTATATACTATACCGTAGCTTTATCACTTTTTATCGAATTAAGTTGCAAAAGATGGATCATATTAGGGGCGTTGAATGTGTAACTGAAATTAGAAGCAAGTATCTGTATATTCGATAGTTTCGACAGGAATCAGATTGCACAAAATAAATCACTCATGCAACTTCTCAAACATTTGAGGACGGTGACATTGCTGCCTTTGGTATCTAAAGATTTTGAGCGAATAATAACTACAAAATTAGCGCAACATCTGCAAGCGAACTGAATTTTGTCAGTTGCACAAAACGGATTTCGCAGAAATCTTTCCTGTCTAACAACTTTGCTAATAATCTTAGATGACTGCATGTGTGTTGTAGATGCAGTGGATGTATTCATACATGCTACCATGACATTTCTAAAGATTTTGACAGAGTCAATCATAGTATACTGTTGGACAAGAAACAGGAACAAAGTGTTTTTGGAAAATTATATGAATGGATTCGTGATTAACTTTGCAACAGATATATCAGAGTTTTTGTGGATGACCTCCTATCAGAGCGAATCGATGTCACTAGCAGTGTCCCACACAGATCGGTGCTTGAACCAATACTGTTCCTGATCTACATGAACGATTTACAATAACAAACAAGAGTAAGATGGTTCTGTTTGCCGACGAAATAAAAATACGGAGGCGAATCAACAATGATGATGATTGCATTTTACTAAAATACGACCTGAATACTTTGTACGACTGGTCATCAGAAAACAACCTGTCTTCGAACATTTTAAAGTTTCAAATCATGCAGATCGGTCGCATCCTGGCTTTTCCAAGCCATACAGGATTTGCAACAAAATCCTAGTCAATACAGTGTGAAGAAATGTTTTAGGTGGTCTGGATTTTCGAAATTTTGTAAAATGGTTTACAACTCAAATCGGTTTACAGATGCGCGTCACGGTGAATATAAATGGTACGGTGGATATTTGAACTTTTATCCTCGGTGTGTTTTTCTCTTATGATGGACACTTATGTACTCTCGATTGTAGACCATACTGCCCAAGTCTGTGCACCTTGGCTCCAGAAATATATATTTCACATCTAGACTACTCGTATCGTAGAGATTGTGAGCTTGCCAATGGTTTTGAAAATACGCCTGGATCTGTGGACATTTCCGAAATTGAGAATCCTATGCGATTCAATAAATGCATACATGCTACTGTTTCACACCATCTGGATACATCATTACACCTTCGAATTTCAAGCTACATCCGTGGTCATGGTTTCAAGTTGGAAATAGCACACTTTCTTCTTCTTCTTCTTGATAGACGACAGGTGGTCAAGCCCTCGTAAGCCGCATCTCTTTGTATCAGCAACATAGTCCAGGAGAACCTCAGTTGAAGAAATCCTGTCCAATGTTATTCGGCTTCGCCGTAATTACAGGCAATACCTTTTCCAAAAGTTGCTTGAATTGGTTTTCAGAGCTCGCTGAGATAACCTCTTCCGGAAGCGAATTCCAAAAGTTTACAATTCTTGTTGAGAGCGTGAATCCCTGTGGAAGGCGAAGTGTTCTTCGCTTTTGAAGCTTTAGAACATGGCCACGGGTTTTTAAGTCCGTCACGAGAGGGAAAAACTCGCGCAGCTCATCACCATAAGCTCCCAATAATATGCGACGAGTTAGCAGCAGGTCGTAGCGCACACGCCGAATACTGAGCGACATAAGGTTGAGGCGTTGAACTCTCTCCACATAAGGAATTGATTTCAATCCTTGTACTCGTTTCGTCGCCCGCCTTTGCAATTTTTCCAACTGGTCACGTTCTCCCTTAGTTTGAGGATAGGTGGCTGGCAAACCATATTCCAAAACTGGTCTCACGTATGTGGAATAAAGAATGCGAAACATTTGTGGAGTAATCGCCGAAAACGACCGACTAATAGCCCACCATGCGCGGTTTGCAGCAGCAGCTTTTCTGTTCGTATCCTCCTTCGATTTAAGCGTCCGAGTCACAATTTTACCCAGGTCACGTTCAGTATCAACCCACTTCAGTTGATGATCCCCGAGGAAGTACGCACCTTCAGGCGTGCTTGGCCCCAAAAGCATTACAGCGCATTTTTGTCGGTTTACAGGAAGCTGCCATTTTACCGTCCAATCAAGCAATTTGTTAATTCGTTCTGAAAAATGGTATTATCAGCAGAAGAGCTTACTGTACCCCAAACTTTCAGATCATCCGCGAAAAGTAGACAATTCATATTTAATGAGTCGGGGAGGTCATTAACATATACTTTAAAAAGTAACGGGCCGAGAACAGATCCTTGCGGAACCCCGGAAGTTGGACGTGTAACCTGCGATTTGACTCCGTTAACCTCGACCTGTGTATAACGGTCAACAAGGAAGTCTTCAATCAAGTTAGAACAGGTCCCTTTACACCACGAGCACGGAGCTTGAGCAATAGACGTTGAAATGGAACACGGTCAAAAGCCTTACTGAAGTCAATGAAGGCAGTGACTACCGGGTGACCCAGATCAAGTTCAGCACACCAGTGCTCGCGAGCAGTGATGAGATTGGATGAGCATGATCGTCTTGGCGTAAAACCATGTTGAACAGATGTTAACTGACCGGTTGTCAGGAGAAAATATTCAATCTGTTTCTTCAGCAGTCGTTCCAAAGTCTTCAAAACTACCGAAGTGAGGGTAACCGGTCGGTAGTTAGCCGGATCACTGGTTTCACCGCCCTTATACATTGGTTTGACAATGCCGTACTTCCAATCTTTAGGTAACCTACCATACCTCAGGGATAAATTGAAGATTAGCGCCAGTGGTTTATGTATCATACTCGACAATACCTTTAAAAGCATTGGGTGTATATCGTCCGGGCCAGGTGCTGAGTGTACATCGAGTCGTTCTAGTAAATACTGCACCATCTCTGGCGAGATCGAGATATCCGGCATTTCGGCGTCGCTCTCATGAAGCAGAGGAATGGGAAACGTCTCCTCTGTGTAAACCGAATTGTACTGAGCGGCGAGAAGAACTGCTTTACGTTCATCTTCATGTTCAGTCGAACCTCCCATAGATTTCAAGCAAGGTACTCGTTGAGAAGCTTTCGTTCTACGTCTCATGTACGCAAACAAGCGTTTCGGCATCGAGTTGGCTTCGTCCACCAAGCGAGTTTCATAGTTCTGCCTTTTTTCTCTTTTGAGGCAGGTGCACTTGTTGCGGATAACTTTGTAGGTTACATAGTCATCGGTGCATCAACTAGAACAAAACTTCCGCCATAACCGCTTTCTTACCTTCATGTATTTACGGATAGCGTTATCAAACCACGGCGGTCCCTTAGCGGGGGATCTTCCATTCATCCATGGGGCATGATTTTCAAGCGATCTTATTTTACCCAAAAAGTCCAACCAACAGATATCAACATTCGTAGATAGAGGGAGTGACCAGTCCATCGAGTTTGCAGACATGATTAGACTCGCTGTGTCTAATTTCCAGTAGTTTCTCCGGGCATGCGTACGTATTCTCGGTTGAAAACCCCGATTCCAAACGAACCATAAAGAACAGTGATCGCTGCAGCCAATGGGGGTCTCAATAGACAGATTCGTAACATCAGAGAATCTAGGTGTGACCACCGAATCCAATATCGAAGGAACTTGCCCGACGCATATCCTCGTAGGATCGTTTACATTCTGCACCAAATTCAGCTCCAAAATCGTATCTAGGAATTCTCGTTGGAACGGTTCACCCCTCGAAACTAAATCCGCCCAGTTTATATCAGGAGCATTCAGGTCTCCAAGAACGATACAGTCATCAGTGATACCATACCGTTTGATTTGATCACATAACACCGGAACGTAAGCACCAGGTGAGCGGTAAATGACCCCAAGTGATGCAGCTCCAGAGCTAGACTTCACCTTACAGCCCAGGCAATTTCACTAACCTCATCAAGTTTATTGCGTAGACTTCTCGCATTGAAAAGCAATACTCGAAATCGCTTCAGAGAATGATTAACTGGGGTTGAATTGACAGCGGCTTCCAACGAATGTGCAGCCTACTCCTCACTACCCGAAAATCCACAATACGTAGTATCTTGAATGGCTCACCCTTAAGACGATGAGCGCGTCTTAGTACCATCTGGACTTGATCATCTGAAGCTAAAACAATTTTCAGCGTCCGCGGTTTATCATCCTCCTTCTTCCGGCCAGGTCGGAATGCAGAAATGATGATAACTCCTTCCTCTCCTTGATCAAAAAGCTTTGAAAAGGTTGATTGTAGGAATGTTCGCTCTTGCTGTAAGCGTATTTCAGCTATGTCCCCGGTTTGCTCAGGAACATTTACCATAATAAGGCATCTCTTCCGAGAATCCAAAAGTGGCTTCTTTGAGACCGGAGATCTAAAAGCATTATCAGAAGTCGGTACTTCTTCCACTACATTTAGCTGAGCCTCTATTTTGCTCAATCGCCGTGACAATATTTCATTGCCCGGATCACTGGGTAGACCCTTCGACGTCACATCTGCATAAGTCTTATTCCTTCCTGACTGTTGAGCAAACGGTGTTGAAGGCGAGCAAACGTCCAGTTCCTGTACGTTCAATGGATCCTCGATACTAATACCATTTTGTAAACGGCTTATAGTCGAGGAAGCGAATGGCATGCAAGTTTTCTCCACAGATAGGTGGTGTCTATCCTCAGCTGAGGTGGGGTCAATGTTTATGTCACCTCCAACAAGCACTTTAGCGGCTTTAGTAGATGCAGCTACGACTTTATTCTGACTACTTCCGTGCTTAACACTTGATGGTGGAAGGCATTTCTTACATACAGTCCGAATAATATCGCATGATATAATCTGAAGCCACTGATACGTCTCTGGCTTCATTCCTCCGCACCGAATATGCATCCATTTGAGACATATTTCACATTGTACTGCTTTTGCATTATCAGCAACCTGTTTAGCGCATACAAGACAAGAGTCCCCCGAGCGAGCAGCGGGGCACCGATTCCCTTGCATCTTCGTGACAGTAGGTGCTGTATTATCTACTTTTGCAGATTTTCTCGTCATAACCATGTTGAAATCCGGTGAAAATCAAATAAATACAAACCAAAGGATTCGTAAGAAGCAAAAAGTATAATCTCTGCAACCCATTGCGGTACATTTTGAATGAGATTAAATTGGAAATCTTGCGTTTTCGCTTTTCAACTAAGATAATATGCTGTTTGCACTTAGATTACCACTAAGCTGCTCTACAGGATCGTTGACTACTGATGCCCCAGGCAATAATGGTCGCTGGCCTTCAAATTTATGATCCTTAGGAACACATAATAATTTAAACAAGATATTCATTTGCATGCTTTTTCCGTCACAACACACCCCACGACCGGTTTCGTGCTGTTTGCACTCATCAGGTAGGGGCAGTAAGATCAGGATCCGCATACTCTGGAATTAATTTACTTTAAAGATTTCATGCCCGTGTGAAGTAACCCAACAGTGCAAGAGAAACTTAACTGTCTTTCTTGACGGAAAGAGTGTCCATAGTAGGTTGCTGCGGATGGAGTGATAATTAATAATAATAAATAATTTGTTATACTTGCTAGCAAATGATTTGACACAGCTCTAGTTTCAGAAATAAGGTTTTAATTACTTTCGCTAATCAGTTAGAATCTCATTGTAATTCTGAAATTTTTTTATTAATTGTAAGTGTGTTACATCGCTTCAGTCAAATTCTAAATGCGCACAACTTATTTCAACTCGCTCCAACTTTGGTGTCCTTAGACGGTACACAACACACGTTCAGAATGTCCTGAGTTAACCTTGTGCTGGTCGATAACAAAACGGGTGCCTCCGCTAACGGAATATGTAAGTGAACCGTTGATGATCAATTTATTTTTTGTGCACATTCTCCACAGCAATGGCACGTTTGAGGGCGTATTTTGCCACGTTAAATATCTGAGCACTTGGCTACACTAACAGATATGATGTGCAAGAACAGGCGGTTCATTGGTCACCTGGAAGTGCTATAGCAAACTCATAGGGATGGAGATGATGTAAAATATTTAGTAAAGTGTCGTTGAGCAGAAAGCTTAAAAGAATGGGAATCTGGTGGCCTGCAAAGCTTAACAAACCTAGAACTAACACAAGAAGAGCGCAGATGTATCACCTTGAAAATCGGTCATTCATTTCCGCACAAATTTGTCACTATTGAATCAATCTCTCGCAAGTTTCCCGGAATAAAACAGTCGACTCAAGTCAACAAGAGATTTCCGATCAGATGAACATTTCACTGTTGTAAAGAAGTCAGTACGAACAATCGAACCGAATGCAATATAAATTCGTTCGTTATTCATTCATACTCCTGATGCAAGGAAATTTTGATTGCAATCGGTTAGAGTAGTTTTTGGGTAACGCTTCAGTTCTGACACAAAAGCTTCGTCAGACCAATGGTGACAGTCAGTACACGGAACACGATTAAGTAGTAGACAACCCACCATCACTTATTTGACCTTACCGCTAAACAGCCTATAGTACGCCTCCGTTGTGTCACGTCTCGTGAGAACTACTAGGATCAGTGGTCGATTTTCCTCACAGTGTGTATCCACGTCAATCTGATACAAGTGAACACGGTCAAGGTCAGTTGACACAGCGGCCCACATACCCATCCGAAAAATCGGAGAAAAGGTTTCGGGATACAGTTTGTATACCGTATGTAAAATGCACATCTGAAGCGATACGTAGAATATTGAACCAGGCGGCCATAGGAGTAACTCATGAGAAAGGGAAAACTATCCGTTCGGTTCTGATGCACCTCAAGGATAAGACACTTTTATCTAGCGTTACGAACAGCGTCTACAGAATCAACTGTAAGGACTGTTTGGGTGTATACATAGGGCAGACTTACACGGAAATTCATACTAGATTCGGAGAACACCGAAAGCGTGTCCGGAGACAGCCCCGGGATGCAATGGAATATCAATCCATTATTCGTGATTCCGCCTTGGCTGAGCACGTTTTAGATACGGGCCACAGCGTCGATCTAGACAATGTGGCAATATTGAGACGTGGTATTTACCCGTAAAGCGAACGCCTACTTATGGAGGCGGTCGAAATTGCCAAGGCAGGTCGACTGGCGGTCAATAAGGTGGATCGGGCAGAAATCTCTACAATCTGGCACTCGGCACTGATGCGAAAGTAAATAGTTATTATTCAACTTATACCTACTAGTTAATAAGATTTTTTTCATCAAAAATACCCTTACCCCCGTTAGTTGTGTACTTTTACGTATGTGGGCCGCTGTGTCAACTGACCTTGACCGTGTTCACTTGTGTTAGATTGACGTGGATACACACTGTGAGGAAAATCGACCACTGATCCTGGTAATTCCCGCGAGACGTGACACACTGTTAGCGTACTATAGGCTGTTCTGCGGTAAGGTCAAATCAGTGGTGGCGGTTGACTACTACTTAATCATGTTCCTTGTCCTGACTATCACCCCTCGTCTGACGAAACTTCCTTTGTCAGAAGTGAAACGTTACCTCAAAACTTCTCTAACCGATTGCACTCAAATTTCTTTGCATTATGAATACACGATCGGTCCCAAACATATTCCAATCGATAGCATTCATCCTCTGTTCAGAGAAAAGAATTCACATCAGAATCACACCGATTCGGCGTGATACGCACCAGTTTAACAATGGTCATCAATTCGACCTACACAAAACAATCGGCCAAATTGCTCTAAATTCCTCTAAATTTAGTCAATCAGTACGTAACAACGTAATCAAAATTTTCCAAAGGACCTTTACAAATTGGGATGTGTGCAAACGTACGAACACGGATAGACTCAAAGCACTAGTGCCTATAACATTGCTAACGGAAAACTAACGCGCAGCGATATTACTTCAGAGCTGAAAAAGTCTACTAATGTGATATTTCTTGTTCATTCATGCAAGGAGATTTAAGATTTATGTTGAAAAATAAAAGTAGCTGTACAGCACCAAGATCCCTTTCCGAGTGAACCGTGATTCTAAGCAATCTTGGCTGGTCCAGATTTGAAGAAGTAGGTTCACGACTTAGTCGTATCAATGATAGTGGTTCAACTGGCTCCAAGTCCATGTTGTTGCACAACCTTTTCCATTCTTCTTTATCGTGCTTTAGCCTGTCCCCTAGTAAGGTGGCACTCGTTTCCTTTCCGTTGGTGCAAATCACGCTTAGTCCATGGACTGAATGTACAATGTGTTTGGCGCTTTCGCTGGTTGCTGGACGTTTCAACTACCTTAGATCGAATACCTATAGTGTCCACTTTGGTAGTGTTTTGCACGATGACTTTTTGGTTTTGAACCTAAGGGTTTTCGCTGATCCTTCGGGTGAGCAGGTGGCTTTGGCTTCGTATCTTTTTGCGGACCAGGGATGTTATGCGCAGACAGGCCTTTAACAGTCGCATTTGTAAAGGTAGCCTTTTGATGAAAAGGACGATCCTCAAGACACTCCGGCACATTTGCAACAGCTGAACATTCGTGTTGAAATATCGAAGATTTAGCGTTTATCTGACTGGTATTACCGTCAGTGGTTTCCGATTTATTGAAAAACATACTGGCAAATTGAGAATTTTGAGTCTCTACCGATGTCTTCAACGTTTGTATGATAAGCTCTAAGCTCAGCATCCGACCATCCAGGTTGCTTTGCGCAACACTTGTTCGAGCAGTTAAATCTGCGTTTGGTTTAGCTCGACAACTTTTGCACACGTAGCATACACCAGGCATGTTTTCATCCATCAGGATCGATAGCGCATCCGAGGTCAATGACTTGTCGCATTTTGCGTGACATTTGTGGGAACAGTTTTGACAAGTGACAGATTTGACCTTACCACTGACGACGTTCATGCAGACGACGAACGTTTCGCGAACATCGTGGGGATCTTGCTGAGCAAACCGGAGTAAATCGAACTAGAAAAGTTCGATTTAAAGTGGAACTTAACTATTTCATGACGAGCTTTACATAATTGAGACCAGTCATGGAAAACGGTGTGCAGTCCTGGTCTCCGTGGCTCAAGAAGGATGTTGAACTTATGCAGCGAATCTATCTCCGCTCAAAAAAATAATTCTCAGTATCCGAAACAAGTCTTTTGTAGAAAGGGTAGCTCAATTGAATCTGTTCGACCTTATACTACTTTACAAAACATTGCATACTCCGAACCATCCCTTACACTATTTATTCACGCGAAGGGATACGAAAAATAATCGGACCCATCAATATGTGCTGGTGGTACCCCATTCCCGCCTGAAATGTAGAAGCTATTTTTATTCTATACGAATCTGCTTTATGTGGAACAGCTTACCTTCTATGGTTTCTCTATCCATTAGCTTGCACGACGTTAAAAGGAAATTATACGAATTTTTATTGAATTATTCGTTTCCCAAACACTTATATACTGCTTAATCTAATTCCTCATCTAGTTTATACACTTACATTTCAGTTTTTACCATTCTATGATTGTTTTTAAGCTTGTTGCTTTTTAGACCATTAAAATCCTTGAATTACCTTGAATTATAAGTCTGAGAGTGAACCTATCATAACTCTTTTTTTGTAACAGTTACCCGACAGAAAACAAAATACTATATTAAATTTTATGAGACATTTATTTGCAGAAGCAGAAAATAGCACATTACAGAAACATCATCATTAGAGTTTACACTACTGCGGTTACACATCTATTTATTAAAAGGTTTCATCTTCCTCTCCATGTTCCCCGGATTCCTTAGCCACCTCTTCGTAGTCTTTTTCCAAAGCAGCCATGTCTTCTCTGGCTTCAGCAAATTCACCTTCCTCCATACCTTCGCCCACATACCAATGAACAAAAGCGCGTTTTGCATACATAAGGTCAAATTTGCGATCCAGTCGAATCCAAGCTTCCGATATGGCAGTCGTGTT
>JACCGJ010013708.1:0-37885 GCA_013407085.1 Atriophallophorus winterbourni | reverse complement strand
CTTGGAAAAAATTGACATTTGAAAAATTATTCATATGTTATGCAATTTGTTAAGTTCCCACACTTAAGTTTTTCTCTGAAACGAACTCGCAGTATTTACAATTACGTTCATTTGGATTTATTAATTGATTTATGGCTGGCAAAAAAGAGCCGACACAATCAACTTACTCGTGGAGATATTCGCAATCACAGAAGCTTTACGCTGATATATCGTAAATTTGTTTGGATGCAATAAACACAACAACAAGAATAAAGTTTGTAATGAATCGGGGAGAGTAGTTCATTGGTAACGTTTCGCTTCTGACTCAGAAGCTTCGTCAGACCAAGGGTGTCAGTAGGAACAGGGTTCAAGCTCAAATTTCATTCACCTGACCAATCCTAAGCTGGTTAAGTACTGCAGCGCCCATAGTGGGTTCTGCGCTCGTTAAGATAGACAGGCACGATCAATATCAACTGACGCACCACCACCCCTAATTGTTTTGGTCTTGACAGGTGTGATGACATCTGATGACCGATTGGCTCGATTGAGTACTCAATGTGCACACTCGGGGTCACGCACGTTAATCCAAATGCTTATTGTGTTTTATACACTTGCATTTCAATTGTTACCATCCTATGGTTATTGTCAAGCTTGTTGCTTTTTAGACCATTAAAAATTTTGAATTACCTAGAATGAAAGATCGTTTAACAGGGAAAACGAGTGAGCTGGTTGAGCATGGAATTTATTTGCAAAAGAAATAACTGTACACATTTGGAGAATCGTTTTAATGCGGTTAAATAGGGATTTCGGTTAAAGCTCGCTGAGCGTGGCCTAAGATTGGTGTCTCAATATCATTCACCGCCGCACGATTCATACTTGAAATGGCACCAGCCATTGAATCATCCGTAGCGTCCGGCTGGGTTAGCCATGATTCGGATGCGCTTATACAATCCAGTGTCTCTGGCTTTCGCGCTACTAACCCATTGGAGAGATTCCAAGTCACAAAGTTGTCCGAGAAATGCGAAATTGTGCGAAATGATTGGACGGCGCGTTTTGACGTAATGGTATGCCTCGTGCAAACTGAGCGATGAATGAGTCATCACATAGGCAATAACAAATGCCGGGGAACGTGAGACGCCGGCCTGACAATGGACTAAAAGATTACGCCCAGTCACTGTTGATTGTTCTGGTAAAGGAAAAGAAAGCTATTTTAAGGAATTACTTGTGTGGGATTGAAACTAAGTCAGCATAAAAAGAAGAATGAAATTTAACCAATATGAGACAGCAACGAAAGTTGTGATTCACTGATTAATTGTTCGATCTAAAAACAGCTAATTCAACGAGCTCATTCAATCGATTATAGAAATAGATAAAGGATTATTGAGACTAATTTTAAAACTGTGCTCATGTCACTGGCTAGTGAAATGTCCAGAATTGCCTCTTTCTCTCCTTGCTCAATGTCATCAAATACGAAGAAGGTCTAACGTGAACAAATTACATTCTCTGAAGTATCGTGGTGCTCCAAAATCAGGTTTTAGCTGTTTGCTAGCGCACAAAGATAAATAGCCAATTTTAAAAGTTATTACATTCACTCACTGTCGGCATTATATATGTTTAGCAGCCGAGAGCTATTCACCAGCTTGAGTGCCTTCAAAGTGAGCGGTGAATAACAAGTTCTTATTAGTTCATAAGGTCAATGTCGAGAGCTTTTACATCAAACGTCTTTGTACCACTTCTCGTGTTGTGATTTCAATCTGATTTGTCACATTAGTTAATTTCGATCGGTTCCATTCGAAACATCGATACGTTGAATATGTTTCACTGATCCCACCGAATCACTTGTCTTTTGAAATCCATGATGTGATCACACTGTTGTTAAGGGATTATGATTTGATCCTTTCTTGTATGATTCTTCCGAAATCTTAATTCGTGTTGGTTTCCAATCGCACTAGTTGGTCTTTTGTCGTTTCTGGACAAAGCGTTGAGTTTACTTTTAACATACCAAATATTCAGAGAACAAACTAAAACAAATTCTTCATCCTAACTCGCTGCGTCATGAACTGTCCACACGATCGTTCTACCAGCTTCTACCAGGCTCTGTGAATAAGGCGCTGTACTGTAAACGGTGACTAAGCATTCTTGAAACTTGTTTTAACCATCGCAAACCAGCAAGCATCAGCATTTCTCTCAGTTGTGCACGGATGTGCAATCGTACAGTAATTCTGTGCTGTACTGTGCATCTAACACCGTGCTAAATTGATTGGCCACTGGTGGTGAGTTGCATGCTGAAACAGGCTGGAGTCTCACTACCATTTCAATTTCTTTTTTATTTTCCATATCTGTCTAGGTCTGGGCAACCTGATAGTATCTAAGCCCCACGTTGACACTATGTCAACATAGATTTAAATTATTTGGCGCGAAAACCATTTTTATTATTTCATCATTTTCGCATATATTCACCCTTTATTCTCATTGGTCCATCGAGTCCTTGACGCGATTTTAATGTATGTAGTAGACCAGATTACTACAACAATGAACCCAAGAACGTTGGAGAAAAGGCACAGGAGATGTAACGTTTATCGCGGTAGCCAAAACGTGTCCAGAGCGTTTACGATGCACGCACGAACGAACGGAAGTTAATATTGTCAAGGTCAATGTTTTGATAGGGAAAAACAAGCGGTATTACACAGCCCCCTCCAAGAAGTCTGGTCAGCAAAGACTTCTGATCGGGAGTTGCCAGTAGCGTGGGGCATGCGGGTGTCAGGTTACCCCGGGTAGGAACGTAGTCACCCAGCAACCAGTCACATAGAAGTCAGCCAGGGCGCTCGGTCTGCGTGGGTCGATCTTCGGTGGTTCGAGAGTAGGATGTACGGTGAACCGATCAGGACTAACCCATTTAGCGTCTCAAATGTGAGTGAACGTACTGCCGAGCCGCCTCACATGGAGTGAACAGCTGCTAGCAGGATTTTCCCGTTTGGCGTGTTCTTAGTATGAACCCAATGTAGCGACCAAATCGTCACTGGGGAATAGTTTCCGCGTTGATGTCTTGAAAATTGCTCTTTCGGTTCAGCAAGATCAAACAAACTGGAGAAATTTGTTTCCCAACCTACACCCGTGTTCCTTATCAAGTTTTTTGTGTCATAATTTTTCAATGATATTTTTTGTTCGTTCTTTAAATCAAAAATAACATTTAAACTAAATGTTAAATCTGTGAGAGTTTTCCTTCCCGAGCATTGTTCCTTTGTTTAACTGCACTTGGGCTTCCGCACATTTTGATTTGTCCGTTACCCGTGTTTACCGTTATTGGAAAACGATAATTTTTTTGTGCTCTCAACTGAGCTGTTTGACTTCCGTTTATTGGACGCGTTGGATTTGCATTAAAACCTGTATTCGATTACCGTTGAGTACAGCGTAAATTGACGTATTGTTCTGATTTGGGATCGATTCGTAAACGCTCGTCATTCCCGGTATAAGAATCTCGTGGCTTGTAGCAGGCAACTAGTTTCGTGACAGAAACTATTCTTCAGTGACTATTTGGTCGCTACAGTACTCAACGTGGTGTTCGATTTTGATCGTATTTGTCTCAATTGGAGAAAATACAGTACTCAACGTCGTGTTCGATTTGGGCCGTATTTGTCTCAATTGGAGAAAATACAGTACTCAACGTCGTGTTCGATTTGGACCGTATATGTCTCAATTGGAGAAAATACAGTACTCAACGTTGGAATTCGATTTGGACCGTATTTGTCTCAATTGGAGACAATACAGTACTCAACGTCAAATTTGTGGACGCAATACAGTACTATACGTTGAATTCGCCGACGTCAATATGCCTGTTACCCGCAGTTTTGTCGAAAAGATCAAATCTTCCCAACGGTTGGTCGATATTCGAACGGAAGACACCGCAGGTGAGCGCATTCATTGTTCTGTTGAGGGCTCTCGAGGTAGCCTAAGGAGTTCAAAGATAGAATCAAACATCCTTGTTCGTAAGGCTAAGATGCGCTTGGAACTCCTAAAACTGTCGCAGAAACGTAAATCTCTCGAGATGCAACTGAAATTGCTTGAGGCGGCACAGGAGGTTAAAATGGCTGAGATTGCTGCTTCGGCAAGTCATCTTGCGCATTGTGAGCATCAAAATGAAGAAGTAGCTGACTACCCTCGTTCGGAGGTAGAAGATTCTGTTCGTATTAAAAAGCCCGGTAGTTTACCAAGATCTGACCTTCCGAAGATAGAATTGATGTCTTTTGACGGTTCAGCTAGCACCTACGGGAAATTTTTTTGTCAGTTCGAGAACTATGTGCAGTCTAGAACTCGTGATGACGGACAGAGGTTTCTATATTTGCTACATTATTGCCGAGGTATAGCAAAGGAAGCTATTGAAGAGTGTGTCATGCTGCCACCTGAACGTGCTTATAAGCGGGCGAGATCAATCCTGAAGGACCTCTTCGGGCAATCGCATACAATAGCAAGGCCTGTTAGCCTCGTCAATTGTCGAAAAATTGTTTCTATTGGTGTAATGTTGAGGGATATTGACCTTTGTGTTGTCGATGGTGATCAGGAAGCTGAGTTACCTGACATTGAATTAGCTCAGTCGGATTTTGTGACAGAATTTTCCGACAATAATTCGGATCAGATGGAGAACACGCCTGGCTCACCTGACACCAAATCAGCCCAAATGAAAAGTAGGCCTGGTTCACATGACACTGAATCAGCTTTGATTAGGGCGACGTATGGTCAGCATGACAATACGTATGATTGGCGTAAACCTTTCGGTTGTATACCTGATGAACCATTTACGTTTGGAAACCCGGATACAATATTTTGTAATTTAGACTTGTTTAGATGGCGCAAAATATCGCTGTTTGAGTATGCAATACATAAGGCTCGTTCGGGTAGGGTATCATGCATGAGCTTATTGTAGGGCGCTGGCAGAACCGGATGACGTGGTGGGTCTTTGTCTAACAAACATTTTCCCTATAAAAAGCCACAGGTGTCCAGTGATGGTGATGCGACGTGGCGTGTGTGACTCGCCACTAAATAAAGTCACTTGCTTTATTCTACTGTACCTGGGTGTCGGGCCCGGGGGCTGGTGCTTAAGGTGCGAGGCAGGTTTTCGGATCTGCTGACCCCAGAAATACCACCAAGCATTCAGTCTGCCGGTTGCATGCGAAGACGAAGGTTGATTACACTGAAGGCGAATGTTTTAGGCGGGAGGCGGGTCTTCGGGTCTGCCAACTCCAGAGATACCACCAAACATTTGACCGTCGAGTCGCTGTCATGGGTCGCGCAGGTACACGGGTCGGGTAGCCAGGTAGAGGAGAGCCCCGCAGTTCAGTGTTTGTGTCTCTATTTGCTTTTCAGATTTGGTTGAATTTTGGTGGGCGGTGTATGTATCCGCGTTGATGTCTTGAAAATTCCTCTTTCGGTCCAGCACGATCAAACGAATTGGAGAAATTTGTTTCCCACCCTACACCCGTGTTCCTTATCAAGTTTTTTGTGTCATAATTTTCCCGTGATATTTTTTGTTTGTTCTTTAAATCAAAAATAACATTTAAACTAAATGTTAAATCTGTGAGAGTTTTCTTTCCCGAACATTGTTCCTTTGTTTAACTGCACTTGGGCTTCCGCACATTTTGATTTGTCCGTTACCCGTGTTTACCGTTATTGGAAAACGGTAATTTTTTGTGCTCTCAACTGAGCTGTTTGACTTCCGTTTATTGGACGCGTTGGGTTTGCATTGAAACCTGTATTCGATTACCGTTGAGGTTTGTTATATTTTGCTTTTTAATCGTCTTTGTCAATATAGTACAGCGTAAATTGACGTTTTGTTCTGATTTGGGATACATTCGTAAAAGCTCGTCATTCCCGGTATAAGAATTTCGTGGCTTGTAGCAGACAACTAGTTTCCGTGACAGAAACTCTTCCCCAGTGACGATTTGGTCGCTACACTCAATTTGAGCAGAAACAGGCGCATTCGCATGCTTGACAACAAGAACCAGAGGCTTCGAAAACACAGTCTCTTCTCAGAATTTCCTGTGTCCTGAAGAAGGATGCTATACGGCCGCGCCAGGAGAATCGGTTGGCGTGTCAATCTGGGCTGGTAAGGACCTTGTGTGACATGACAGGCGTGTTGGAACAATTGTGCTCGTGTTGGTGGTTAGGGCTACCGGTTGAGTTGGAGGCAAGCGTAGGTGGACCAGGAAGGGTGCGCGATTCGGTGACATTAGCGGTGGGTGTGTGCGTTCCTGAGGGAAGAAAAAAAGAAAACTCCCTAGTGCGTGTGTTCAGGGCCACGACCGAGTGATTAGAATGAGGTACGAAATAATGCACGCGTGTATGCCAAAACATATGAAAGTATTAACTATTTACAACAAAATCAGCGAATCGAACGGGTTGCCGTTTGGCACGTTTGGTTACTGTAGTGGTCGGCTCTAGGTTAGCTGTTGGTACAGTAGGGGTAATGACCAGTGGTGCCGGGGTTGGCGTTGGGTCATGTGGAATAAATTTCTCGTCCATTAAAGACGCTTTAACTCTGTCGATTGAGACTGTGTCATGCTTGCCGACACGGTCAATGACGACCGTCTTGGGAGAGCGCCAAATTACTCTGAACGGTCTAGTATAAGGAAGGTAAAGAAAATGCTTCATCATGTCATTCCGGAGAAAATCATGTGGACAATTAGCCAACTCCTTTGGGACATGTGATGATTTGGCCTGAAGCCGTGGGGGGTGATGGGCGAAAACGACCCATGTAATGGCGCAAGAGCGTCACGTAATCGCCGTAGGCGGAGGGTGATTGTTTGTGTGGGGCGACATACTTGCCAGGTAGAGCAATGGCGCGACCGTATGTCAATTCGGCTACGGTAGCCTGCAAAATGGTTTTTAAAGGTCACCGCAAACATAGGAGGACGATCGGTAGGACTTCGGTCCAGTCAATACCTCCATGCGCCATCAATGCCGCCTTAAGCTGCCTGTGCAACCTTTCGACCATCCCATTCGCCGCGGGGTGGTTAGCTGTAGTTCCGTGATGCTGGCAACCCAGAGTAGCTAGCAATTTACTGAAGGCACCATCGAAATGGGAACCTCGGTCCGTAGTGACAATACCCGGACAACCGAACTGTGCCAACCAACGCTCGAAAAGGGGATGGAAGTGGAAGTGGAATGGCCTTAGGCCACCTGGTGAAACGGCCGATTATTGTGAGGATATATATGTGGCCACGTGAAGGGGGCAATGTGCCGACTAAGTCTCCGTTTATGTGTGAGAAGCGCTCATCCGTTTTGACAAAAGTTCCTAATGGACTCTTGGTGTGTCGATGGATTTTCGTGAGCTGGCATTCACGACACGCTTTGGCCCAACTTCGAATATCCTTACTAGCTTTTAGCCAGATAAATCGAGCCGTTATCATTTTAACACTGGCACGAATGCCAGGATGGGAGAGATGGTGTAATCCCTCAAAAACGCACCGCCTGAATGCAGACGGAATCAGTGGTCGTGGTGTGGTTTGTAAAACGTCGCACAGGAAATCGCTCGAGCCGTCAGGCAAGGGTAAAAGTCTAATGTCAAGGAAAGTGGAGTCCCTGAGCTGTGCAGTTTCGGTTTCAGCAGCTTGCACTGCGGCGATCTCACACCCATGGATATTGGCAGCCAGGTCTTGAATATGCGGGATCGGGTACCTATCGGGTACCGTCGCTTTATTTAACATGCGGTAAACACCGCACAAGCGCCAATCGTTTGGGTTTTTCTTGGGTGCCATGTGCAGAGGAGAGGACCAAGGGCTACTGGAAGGTCGTATGATGCCCAATGCCAGCATGTGCTGGAACTCTTTGCGCGCTATCTGTAACTTGTCAGGCGTTATTCGCCTCGGTCTTCCGTAAACCGGGGTCCACTAGTGGTAATATGGTGTTCCACTGGGGTGGAGACTGCAGGTAGTACAGTCGGTGATGCGCGGAATAAGTTAGGATAGTTCGCAAGCAGTGGGGCATACGATGGTTCGATGTCGCCGTAGCTAAATACCGGATATATCCTTGCGTCTCTGCTCAGGGTATCAAGAACTTTAAGACGGGTAGTTCCATCTATCAGTTGCGAGCGTCGGGAATCTACAAGAAGATCGAATGCGTGCAACAAGTCAACGCCTAGTATTGTAAAATGGACAGCGGCGATCGTGAAAATTCAGCGGAATTCACGACGCAAACCTAAATCGAGATCAAAGAGCGTTGACCGTAGGTTTTTATTAAGGACCCGTTTGCAGCCTTTAAGTGCTGGCTTAATTAGCTAGACGGGAGCACACTTACCTCTGCACCGGTGTCTAACAGAAAATGTATGCCAGTAGGCTTATCAGGTTTATAGAATAGACGACGGCGGTAGCCGTCGTTACTTGTCGGCCCGAAAGTTTCCCGCTCGCGAGGTGTGATATGCGCAAGGCTTTATGCAACTTTGCGCTTTCTCGCCATACTTCCGGTGAACCCAGCATATTATTACGGCTTTTCGAGCGCCGGTGGGTTGGGGTGCGTGACTGCGGCCTGCGGCTGAGTGTGAGGCTTTAAAACTCATTGCGTAATTCTGCAACATCAGCCATAAGGTCTGTAGCTTTGTTATCATCGGTTCTACTTCGTGTGTGTGTTTGTCCTGATGCTACGGCGGTGATATGGGCATCCGGATGATAGTTTATGCATTCGAAGATGCCATCCGCCATCTCTGCCAGCTCAGATATCGGAGTAGTTTTTGCTGAAACTAGGATAGCCTGCACGTACTTCGGTGGGCGCTGGACCCAAGGTTCCCGAATTAACGACTCATCCATACGAGCTGACCCCAGAAGCCGTCGCATCTCCATCAATATGGTATATGGCTTTCTTCCGACAACCTCCAGATCGCCAAAGAGCTGTTGCAGCCTAACGCGTTCGGACGGGACCGTGCGGAAAATCACGGCTTGTTTGAGGCTATGGTAGCGGTCGCCTCCGGGGGCAGTGAGGACTGCGTCGCGAACCTGCAGTAATATGCCGGTAGGCAGTTTTGTGTCAAATAGGAGGAGATCACTGCGTCATTTACGATATTTTTGGCGCTAAGCTCCGTTTCAAAAAAGTAGAACGAATACTCGGGGTCCTAAGGAATGAAACTGGGAACTGTGATGGCCGTAGAGGCCAATAATATGCGCTTAGATTCACTCATGATGAACCGTCTAAGTGACAAAAAACTGATTGAAATAGCAGGTGCGAAATAAAAAACGAAACACACAGAAATACGTACCCAAAAAATAAGTGCCGAAAAAAAATAATCGGAAAAACGTTTGACTTACCGGAAAGATACACGAAGGATGAGTGTATGGAGGGTTCACCAATTTGTAGTAGAGCAGATTACTACAATAATGTCCCCAAGAACGTTGGAGAAAAGGCACAGGAGATGAAAGGTTTTTTGCTGTAGCCAAAACGTGTACAGAGCGTTTACGATGCACGCATGAATTAACGGAAGTTAATATTGTCAAGGAAAAACAAGCGGTGTTACATGTACTATTTTCCAAGGTTATTTCCTTTTACATTCTATACGTATATATATATGGATGAGTAAACCAGGTTTGCCATTATTGGAAGTGAGCTGCCATACGAACTTCTCTGAAGCCTTCGTCTTCTTTCTCAATAGTAGGTTAGGCAATATCGTTGGAAGCATATACGGGTGCAAGATTAGCTCCATATCAAGAACGTAACAGTTTGGCGACGGGTTTATTCAAGTTACGAAATCAGGGAATAATCTAAGATGGAAATTTTTTGGAGCGGCAAATGATGTTGATGAAATTTCTACTTCGAAAGCAAGTACCAAGCACAAAAGCACGTGCTATTCCACACTCCGTTGACGGAATTGCGAACAGTATCGCAGAATTTTCAATGATCTGGAAGCGAACGTCACGTTTAAAACTTGGTTCAGACGTTATGAAGACCTTTTTCGTGTTGATTTGTCGGCTCAAGATGATGCATGGAAAGTACGGCTGCTGTTGCATAAACTTGGCCCATCAGTATAAATACAGCAGTTTAAATACTGCAACCTGATCCTTCTCAAAAATCCTCGTTCTTTAGCCCATATGTTGTCGAACAACACTTGAAGTTAGCAATCTAAAGCGAAACCACCAACTTCGAACAATGACGAAGCAAAGCATCAGCACGCAATGCCCGTTGGCGTTTAAGCCTCCGGAGTACACTGAAATTTTACCATATAAGTCGGAGCCTCGAGAGAAATCGGTGGGTGCAGGCGGCCAGTTAAACCATGCTTCAAAATGTTCTGTCCATCGCTCCATGCGCATGGGCACGTTAAAAACAATTTGCTTCACGTATCAGCTCACAAATGGCTGGTCGCACGCTTACAGTAGTTCTGATGAGTTAGAACAATTTTCTGAAATTGTCTACAGCTGTCGCAGATATCATTTCTGTAATATTAGAACTACACCAACAAACGCATGACCTGACTCTAGACATGTGTCCCAGTATAAACGGCAATCTTCCACACATCTTTACCACGAGTAGCTGATAGCAATGTGGTCAATTTGCGTGAAAAAGGCTGTCAATCGACATTTCCCGGTGAAGCAGTGACGCTTCGAATGGAGGAAGTTAGTGCTGGCAAGGTAAAGTCTGTGCCCAGAGCACAAGCTAAGCAATCTTTTGCCATTATCATCACGATGGCAATCACGACCAAACATATCAGCCACAAAATGCTCGTTTAATGATAGACGGTCAACACGTGCGTTCATTTCTCCAGCTAGGACAACGATGTCATTCTTCGATGCATGTAAACTTCCATAAAAGCATATTTGTCAATATTGAAGGTACAATTAGACGGTGCGTACGCAGATACCACTAATAGGTTGCGCGATTGCCTGCTGTCCTATGTTAGCTGAAGTCCGTTATTTGAAAGCTGTTAATTTGAATGGTACGCGTGGATGTAAAAACGCCTTAAAGGCATTCGAATCAGGCAAAACTATTCGAAGTGGGTCAATTTGGAAACCTTGATGAATAAGCTGCACTTTCGTTTAGGTTATTTGAAGAACCACAAAACCGCAAGCATCACTAATGGACGTCATGACAGGTGTATAGTTTGATAAACTAAACGAAATCACGCTGTGCTCTGAAAGTAAGGTCGTCCATGGAACATCAGTAACAGCCTTCTGGGAGCCACTAGGAAACCACGCAGCTAAAACAATTTCGCTTAACTCCCATGGCAAGACTTATGTATGCATGATTATTAGAATAAGCTTGTGCTTTCAACCAGTACCCTCGATTTTTATTGCACGTTCATAAATCTGTAAAGTCGAGAAATCAATATCAGT
Source organism: Atriophallophorus winterbourni (assembly GCA_013407085.1). Lineage (NCBI taxonomy): Eukaryota > Metazoa > Platyhelminthes > Trematoda > Plagiorchiida > Microphallidae > Atriophallophorus > Atriophallophorus winterbourni. The sequence goes on along the minus strand of JACCGJ010013708.1, from coordinate 26,600 downwards.
AGGTTGACGCGATTTCTTACACTATACCCCTGTCTTTGATAAAGTGGTAAAAGTGTAATGGTAGGCACCGCGTTTCGTCTGGGCCACAGGCCAGCGCTAGAAGATCGCCCCAGACCCTTAAAGAATGTGTTTGACTGCGCTGGGTATGTGAACTTACTGCTAAAGCGAGGTTACAGGTTGAAGAGTAGTGAACATCGACTAAGCGTGATCTCTCTCCGGAAGATATTAAAAATGCGAAAAGCTACTCAGGAGATTAACGAACGCATAGTCGCAGGTAAAACTAACTTGTGTGTGTTGTAAGGATGAGGCAAAAGTTCGTTGGGAGCCTCTGTCGATAGGCATTCGAATGGATCCGGATATTTAAAAGTGATATATTTTAATGCGGTGGGCTTGAGAAACAAGCTGAATAAACTCTTCGAGTGGATTAGACAGGACTCTTCAGCGATTTTTGCGGTGACGGAAACCTATATCTCATCTGAGCAGGATGATCACGAGCTGGCCCTATCTGGATATAGACTAATTTCCTTAGATGGAACAGCCACTAGAATCGGTGGTGGGGCTGTCTTATACTTCCAACAACAAATTTCCGTCGCAGTGTTGGCTAGTTTCCATCAGACTGCCAGTATGGGTGAGAGCTTATGGTACCGTATAAGGACTGCAGCTTCATTTGCCACAATAGGTGTCATTTATCGTTCTCACTATTCTCAGGTAGATACACTGATATCACAAATCTGTCCGTATGGTTGATCTTAAAACTGTTTGATTAATGACGATTTCAATGCTTTATGCTTTGGCTGAACTTCTCTATAATAAGATTCTGGGTCATTCGAGCAGGACTTATTTGACGCTTTAGTTGATGTGGGGCTCGTACAGCATCTTTCACAACCGAACAGAATAGGCCCTACTGGGTGCAAGTCCATTTTAGACTTCGTATTCACTTTAACGCAGTTTGATATTACTCATCTTCGGAATGACGCTTCATTAGTTTGTATTGATCATGCCACCAAAATTTTTATTTGAAAAAGCAAAACTGGCTGGGCACCAAATTCTATTCGCAGAAGGAATTTATGGAATGCAGACGCGGATAAGTTACGGGATGTTGCTTCATCTCTCAACTGCTCTTTCGATCAATCATTTGATGTTGAAAATTGTTGGCGGGTGATGTGGAATAATATCTGGACAGTTATTGAGGCGTTATTGCGTTGTGCACACGTCGTTTTCAGGCGAAATGTCCCCCTTGATGTGACAAGGAGCTCCGGAAACTTTTACGGCAACGTCAAAAGCCTAAGATGGTTTGAAAGCAGAAGCCATGGTTATGCAATACGCCTTCGTGTACTGTCTGGAAGACAATTATCCTGCTTCGGTTTTTATGAACAGTGATATCTTTTTTGATCTTGATGTAGATGTAGAGACGGTTGGACTCCTGTTGGAACAGTTAGACACAAGATCCGTGTCAGAAGCCGATGGTATTCATCCGTTAGTTTTAGGAGCACTATCAGACATTTTGTGCGATCTGCTGGTCAGGTTGTTTAAAAAATCTGTAAAATTTGGGTCTTGCAAGAAGAATGGATACATGGTATTATTATACCTATGTTTAAGGTTGTTGACCTCATTTATCCTGCTAATTACAGACCGGTCACACTTACTTCTCTGATCGGAAAATGTTTAGAGAAGTTGATCAAGAGGAAAACATTGCGCTTTCTCTTGGAGTGTGGGTGTTGGCATCCACAACAACAGGGATGTACCAAAAGTCGCTCATATGTAAACAATCTACTCCTGGCGCAAAATATTTAGTGAGCTTTGACTGATTTCGGTCAAACGGTCGATGTTATTTTTATCGACTTTGTAATGCATTCCACCGCGTACCCAACCGCCGCTTGCTCGTCGAGCTGTAAGGTCTAGTTATTCAAGGATGTTTTCTTAAGTTGATCGATCATTCATTTCAGGACGGTCAAATAGTGTAGAAGTGAATGTAGTTTTGTCTTCAGAGGTGATACCAAGTTCAGTATTGCTGCGAGGATTTGTTCTTGGCCCATTGTTATTCAAATTATTCGTGAATGACATTTTGGACGCGGTAGCTATAATATAAAACTGTGGGCCTCTGTCAGTTCCTGCAATGGTCACAAGCAACTGCAAAACGTAGTTGATGACTTAAACAGCAGGACACGTCGCTGGTCGCTGCCTATAAATGTAGACAAGACAGTCGTCACGCGCATATACTTCTATGAATACTTTCTGGGAATTAAGCCTATTAGAGCGGTAACGGTCGAAAATGTCGTACGGATTCTGGTTATGGATTCCTTGAAGTCGAAGGCTGACACTTGTCGGAGAATAAGCAGCGCTACCCAGAAGCTCTTGGCGATTCGGCATTTATTTGCGACCATTACTTTGTAAATGTTGTTAACGCATTTCTCTGCGTATCTTCGTCCTATGTTAGAATATGGGCTACCTGTTGCATTCCCTCAGTCTAAAGGCGAATGCGACTCCTTGGACTGTGTATAGAGTAGGGGGACTAAGATAGTGCATGGAATGCGTAACGTCGCTAACGAGGATAGAAGGAGCTTACTGAAACTTTATTCCTTAGAACTTCGAAAAGAAAGGTTTGGCCTGCTTCTGACACGTCGTATTCTTCTCGGTCAATATGGAAACGACTTCCTCCAGTACGTTTGATTAGTAGGTGAGTTAAGGACTCGGGGACATGAATTAAAGTTGTAGAAGCCTAGAAGGCTGAAGCTGAGCAATGCGAGCACGCTATCCACGCTGGTGGTGAACACTTGGAACTCTCTACCGTAAGGGCTCCTGTCTCTACCATTACAACAAATAATCAGAAGCGCGTTGGACCAGCATTTTTGAGACGGATGGACTTAATCCCTGGAGTGATATAGTGGTGTTCCTCTACTCTCACGTCCTGCATTCTCTGCAGAAGTCACCCATGTAAGAAACTGTATCGCAGGTGTCATTAAAAACCAGGAACGAAGCGATGCAATCCTTAATTCACACGAAAGACAAGCACTTGTTACGCTAAAACAAGATAGAAATATAGCCAATACTAAGGCTGACAAAGGTAAAGTAACGGTAATTTTGAACAAAAGCGACTATTTAGACAAGGTTGGGTTACACTTATCCGCGGGTCCTTATGAAAGGATAGATAATGGTAAAATAAAAATGGTAATCAATAACTGCATAACGGTAGTCTCTAGGTATTTGCGTAGCGTTAAGAAGAGTTTGTGAAAGGGCTTGTGGTATAACCTATATCCCAAGTCTACTCTAACTCCTAGGTTCTACGACCTACCTAAAATACATAAGAACTTTCATCGACGATATCGGATCACCTGCGCACGAGTTAGCTAGACATTTGGCTTATTTGATGAAACCTTTAGTCGGCAATACAGCCTCGTTCATCAAGAACGCATATGACTTTGCAGCACGCCTAAAGTCGGTAACAATAGATGACGATGAAATAATGGTTCGCTTTGACGTGAGCGCTTTGTTCATCAACGTCGATACATGTGCGTTACACCTAGCTAGACGAACCTTGGAATCTGATGCCAGTTTGTCAGATCTCACAAACATGAGCGTCCAACAAATTATCATCGGTGTATCGATCTGCCTAAACATGAACCCCTTTTAATGACAATTATATAGACAGAAAGGAATGGTTGGCAATGGGTTCACCGATATCTCCAGTACTTGCGAACATGTATATGGAGCATTTCGAGAACAAAGCCCTTGACAAAGAAGGGTTCAAGCCAAAATTATGGTGGCGCTATGTTGATGACACATTTGTTATCATCAAAGCGAGATCAGTTACAGGCCTTCTTCAAATATTTAAATGAAATAGACCCATGTATTACTGTCACAAAGGAAGTTGAGTCTTGCTCAGGCACTCTTCCATTTTTGGACTGTTTAGCACAAAATGTAGACGGGAAAATAAAACATCTGTTTATCGGAAACCTATCGATACAGATGCTGTACTACGACGCACTTACGCTCATCCAAGACAGGTCTTCAGTTCCATAGCTTGTTCCATTTTCCATAAGATAGAACACCTGTGCAGCGACGAAAGAGACCGTAAACAGGCGCACCGTTAAGCGAGCCAAAGGCTCATTGACCACGGTTATCCAAAAAGTTTTGTAAAACGCCAATTGATGAAGGTAAAATATCCAACCGAAAAATCGGAGAATATTTGGCGGGATAAAGTTTGTATACCCTATGTGAAATGCACATCTAAAGCGATACATAGAATCTTGAACCAGGCGGTCATACGCGTAACTTATAAGAAAGAGAAAACAATCCGTTCGGTTCTGAGGCACCTCAAGGATAAGAAGCCTTTATCTAACGTTACGAAAAGCATCTACAGAATCAACTGTAAGCACTCTTCGGGTGTTTACATGAGGCAGTCTTCCAGGGAAATTCACACTGGAATCGAAGAACACATAAAATGTGTCCGGAAACAGCCCCGGGATGCGCGGGATAATCAATACTTTATTCGTGATTCCGCCTTGGCGGAGCACGTTTTAGATACGGGCCACAGCGTCGATCTAGACAATGTGGAAATATTAAGATGCGGTATAAAACCGTATAGCGAACGCCTACATGCGGAAGCGGTCGAAATTGTCAAGGCGGTCAATAAGGTGGATGTGGCAGAAATCTCCACAATCAGGCGCTCGGCACTGATGCGAAAGTAGATAGTTATTATTCACCCCATACCTACTAGTTAATTAGATTTTTGTTTTTCTCCAAAATTAGCCTTAGCCACGTTAGTCATGTACTTTTACGTATGTGGGCAACTGTGTCAACCGACCTTGATTGTGTGCACTTGTATCAGATTGATTTCGATACGCTGTGAGGAGAATGGACCACTGATCCTGGTCATTCCCACGAGACGTGACACACTGTAGGCATGCTATAGGATATTTGGCGGTAAGGTCGAATAAGTGGTGGTGGGTTGACTACTGCGTAATAATGTTCCCTGTCCGAAATATGACCCCTGCTCTGACGAGGCTTCTTTGTCAGAAGTGGAACGTTACTGTGATGAATTGAATAGAATTGAATTAAATAACCGACCCAAGAATGTAAGTGAGAACAAACGAAGCTCACTCGAATTGCAGTATGTATTGAATAATGTAGCTTTTACAACAAGAATTTTAATTACGGAATTATTGATTAGTATTGATTATTATTCAAACAATCATCACAACCACCGCAGTTCCAATCATCTTCGGATTTGTGTAATCTTGAATAGGTTTGTTGCATGTTCATCAGAAGCTTGTCCAGTGTCTGCAGGTTAAATTGATTGAACACACGGAGGTTTCAGCAAACCCGAAACGTCATCCACAGTTGCCAACGATTTTCTCGCTTTTTTAATGGCAGTAGTCTAAGGTGCCAGTAAGGCTTTTCCTCTAGCAGTTTTGAAAGTACATTGTCTGACGATCGTTTAGATGAGCTAGAAGGCAGTGCTGAATTCGATTGATTAGATGAGTCCCGTGATTTATTTGAAATGGTATCCGATTAACTTTGAAGTTTGCTAACTTTGAAGTCTCTTTCTTGGTAATGAAAACTAGATTTTCCGTTTGAATCAATGACACAGGCGGATGCGGACGTGGTAACAGGGATAGCGCTTGAGGCGGTTGATAGGGAAGTCAAATTTTCATCATCAAACGAAAGTTCTTTAGCACGAGCAATGGCACTGTTAGAAATCGGTCGAACTCGCTTTCCAGATGCAGTTTGAATAACCAGAGTAACGGGAGTGTTCTCCATACTATGATAGGATGTATGAAAGTCAACGTTACATTTTTCGCCAAACGGCATAGTTAAGGTATCATCATCGTTTGTCTGCATCAGATCCTCGGCTTTTTCACGTTTATGTGTATTGAACATGAGGGAATTTTCTGCTGGCGACAAATCTGTTGTTGCCACACGCGCATCTTCATACTGTTTGCAGTGAGCTCGAACATCTTTAAAAGAGGGTTCTGGCAGCTTCAAGAGTTCATTCTGCAAAACACTGTCATGTATTCCAGCAATTAGACGATCTTTCAATTGCATTTCTAGCAAGTCACCGAAGTCGCATTTCGCTGCTTGAATTAACGATGGTAGGATAAATTCGCGAATTCCTTGATTGGGCTGACGCACCATGGGATGAATATTTGCGCGTTCGGTTGCCTCGAAATGTACAGGTTTCACGTAATGCATTCGAAACATCATACATGAATAAACATTGCGATCCAGACCTACCAAAACTGTAATTAACCCATTTTAAACAATTACTGTCGTATTCGTTAAAAACATGAACCTTTATCATTTATTTTTCCGATATTCTATCAACTTTATGTTTTGAACAAGCTACCATCTGTACAAATGTTATTCAACTATTTTTTACGGTTGTTAAAAAAACAATTTATTTATGTTTGACCTTAACATTTGTATATTTACCGTTTTTATTTGATGTACTTATTCATGAAAACAAATGATCATGCATGGCATGACTTGGTGTATCCAAGAATATACATTATTATTATTAATATTATTATTAAAAGCGTCTTCAGCGTTTCGTATGGAAGAGAAATAAGAGAATCAGGATAGGCTAAATTCTTGATTAATGTATATGCAATTTTTCCGACTGCATTTAGAAAATGAACCGATTTTTTGTATCATTCTCAGCTTTCGGTCGTGTCATACACCAAATTTCGAATCTTTCACAATAGTCTTCAATTTCTTGAGCATTTGAATTTATATCGTGAGGTTCCAGACTTGAATTTGCCATAGAGAATTGCTGCTCGCGTCGCCAAATGTGATGAATTGAATAGAATTGAATTAAATAACCGACCCAAGAATGTGAGTGAGAACAAACGAAGCTCACTCGAATTGCAGTATGTATTGAATAATGTAGCTTTTACAACAAGAATTTTAATTACGGAATTATTGATTAGTATTGATTATTATTCAAACAATCATCACAACCACCGCAGTTCCAATCATCTTCGGATTTGTGTAATCTTGAATAGGTTTGTTGCATGTTCATCAGAAGCTTGTCCAGTGTCTGCAGGTTAAATTGATTGAACGCACGGAGGTTTCAGCAAACCCGAAATGTCATCCACAGTTGCCAAAGTTTTTCGCTTATTAAATGGCAGTAGTCAAAGGTGCCAGTAAGGCTTTTTCTCTAGCAGTTTTGAAAAGTACATTGTCTGACGATCGTTTAGATGAGCTAGAAGGCAGTGCTGAATTCGATTGATTAGATGAGTCCCGTGATTTATTTGAAATGGTATCCGATTAACTTTGAAGTTTGCTAACTTTGAAGTCTCTTTCTTGGTAATGAAAACTAGATTTTCCGTTTGAATCAATGACACAGGCGGATGCGGACGTGGTAACAGGGATAGCGCTTGAGGCGGTTGATAGGGAAGTCAAATTTTCATCATCAAACGAAAGTTCTTTAGCACGAGCAATGGCACTGTTAGAAATCGGTCGAACTCGCTTTCCAGATGCAGTTTGAATAACCAGAGTAACGGGAGTGTTCTCCATACTATGATAGGATGTATGAAAGTCAACGTTACATTTTTCGCCAAACGGCATAGTTAAGGTATCATCATCGTTTGTCTGCATCAGATCCTTGGCTTTTTCACGTTTATGTGTATTGAACATGAGGGAATTTTCTGCTGGCGACAAATCTGTTGTTGCCACACGCGCATCTTCATACTGTTCGCAGTGAGCTCGAACATCTTTAAAAGAGGGTTCTGGCAGCTTCAAGAGTTCATTCTGCAAAACACTGTCATGTATTCCAGCAATTAGACGATCTTTCAATTGCATTTCTAGCAAGTCACCGAAGTCGCATTTCGCTGCTTGAATTAACGATGGTAGGATAAATTCGCGAATTCCTTGATTGGGCTGACGCACCATGGGATGAAATTTTGCGCGTTCGGTTGCCTCGAAATGTACAGGTTTCACGTAATGCATTTGGAACATCATACATGAATAAACATTGCGATCCAGACCTACCAAAACTGTAATTAACCCATTTTAAACAATTACTGTCGTTAAAAACATGAACCTTTATCATTTATTTTTCCGATATTCTATCAACTTCATGTTTTGAACAAGCTACCATCTGTACAAATGTTATTCAACTATTTTTTACGGTTGTTAAAAAAAACAATTTATTTATGTTTGACCTTAACATTTGTATATTTACCGTTTTTATTTGATGTACTTATTCATGAAAACAAATGATCATGCATGGCATGACTTGGTGTATCCAAGAATATACATTATTATCATTAATAATATTATTATTAAAAGCGTCTTCAGCGTTTCGTATGGAAGAGAAATAAGAGAATCAGGATAGGCTAAATTCTTGATTAATGTATATGCAATTTTTCCGACTGCATTTAGAAAATGAACCGATTTTTTTATCATCCTCAGCTTTCGGTCGTGTCATACACCAAATTTCGAATCTTTCACAATAGTCTTCAATTTCTTGAGCATTTGAATTTATATCGTGAGGTTCCAGACTTGAATTTGCCATAGAGAATTGCTGCTCGCGTCGCCAAATGTGATGAATTGAATTAGATTGGATTGAATAACCAACCCAAGAATGTAAGTAAGAACAAACGACGCTTACTCGAATTGCAGTATGTATTGAATAATGTAGCTCTTACAACAAGAATTTTAATTACGGAATTATTTATTAGTATTGATTATTATTTAAACAATCATCACAACCACCGCAGTTCCGATCATCTTCGGATTTGTGTAATCTTGAATAGGTTTGTTGCATGTTCATCAGAAGCTTGTCCAGTGTCTGCAGGTTAAATTGATTGAACGCATGAAGCTTTCAGCAAACCCGAAACGTCATCCACAGTTGCCAACGATTTTCTCGCTTTTTTAATGGCAGTAGTCTAAGGTGCCAGTAAGGCGTTTCCCCGCTAGGCAGTTTTGAAAAGTAAAATGGTCTGACGATCGGTTAGATGAGCTAGAAGGCAGTGCTTGATTCGCTCATGAAATAAGTTTCGTGATTTTTTGAAATGGTATCGGATTAACTTTAAAGGTTGCTAAGTGTTTGAAGTAATCATTCTTGGTAAGGAAATCTAGATTCCTGTTGAAATCAATGACACAGGCGGATGCAGACGTGTTTAACAGGGTAGCGCTTGAGGGCGGGTGATAGGGAAGGTCAAATTTTTCATCATGGTAAGGACTGTGGACGTGAGGACGCGTATTCGCATCACCCTTTCTTTATTTCGCAAAATTCAACACAACAATTCCCGGATGTTAGACGGTTACTGGAATTAGCAACAATTACACAACAATTAATTAGAAAAAACTCAACTGTTAGGAACGGACAGCAACATGAGTCAAATACTCCAGATCATTATATCAATGCAAACAAGGTTCATGACGACCTGAGATATAAATAGAATGAAATAATTACCAATTGCGGGGCCGTCCAAAATGTCTATCAAGACAAAACACCCAAAAGTGGTGTCAAAATACAAGCCAATTTCAAGTGCCCAAAATGGCAATCAAATTTAACAACAATGACCGACAATGGCCTCAACAATTAATTAATACAAAAGCTTCACCAAATATGTGAAAGGAGATTTCCAATAAAATAATTACAAAAAGAAATGTTTTATATCCAAATACTGTAGGAAAATAAAACACAAGCAAAATCTATTTAACAAAATTAATGTTTTGTAACTAAGTTCAAAATAAAAGAAATGTTAAAGGGAAAGGAAGAATTTCAAACCACTTTGAACCTTACACCTCCGACCAAATTCTTTCTAGGGCCTAACTGTACAAACCCATAATAGCAAATGACTTTATTTAGTGGCGAGTCACACACGCCACGTCGCATTGCCATCATTGGACATATGTGGCTTTTTATAGGGAAATAGTTTGCCAGACTAAGACCCACCACGTCCTCCGGTTCTGCCACCATCCCCTACAAGTAGCTTATGCATGCAACCCCGCCCAAACGAGCCTTGTGTATTTATCCTCAAACAGCGACATCTCGCGCCAATTAAACAAATCTAATGTGCAAATTATTATTAGTGTATCATGAGATCGAAACACAAATAAAACATCAGGTACACAACGGAACACTTTTCTCCAATCATATGGATCGTCATGGCTACCATCTGTCGCCCACCTTTCGGCTGACTCAGTGTCATGTGAACCAGGCTTACTATTCATTGGAGCTGAATAGGTGTCAGGTGTGCCAGGCTTGCTCTCACTCGTATCTGAATTAGTGTCGGGAAATTAAGTCACAAAATCCGACTGAGCTAATTCAGTGTCAGGTAACTCAGCTTCCTGATCACAACCGACAACACAAACATCAAGATCGTCAACTGTACATCAATAAAAACCCTTTCGTGACAATAGTCACAAAAATCCGACTAAGCTAATTCAGGTCAGTAACTCACTTCCCGAGACAATCGACAGCAAACGTCAAGACCCACAAATTTACATCGGATAGACAACGTTGTATGGCACTCAACGAGGCTACGTGCTTGCTATGAAATCTTTTTGGCAACATTTACACAACTGACCAAATCGACTCCAATCAATAAGAGCTCGACGTGTCACAAAGTCTGTGAGTTGCTGAAAAGTAATTTCTAATCCCTCGTAGTATACAGCATTCTTCAGATCAGTCCACTGTTGCTGGAACACAGCCGGTAATATATGCACAATATACTCTAAAGTGTCACTTGCATTCAAAACCGCCTGGCACTCCAATAGAGTGAGGGCAACCTGATATTTATGCATTGAGGAGGCAAGAACAGCGAAGCCTTCTGACTGGCCAATCAATCGTCGGGCCTCTCCAAATAACTCATCTAATACTGAGTGAGCCACAGTACAAGCTAGGTCTGAAGCTCGTTTATGACAGGTACCATGAGTTAATTTCAAGATTGTAGCATTAGCAATCGCTAAATCTTGCTCCAATTCAAGTGCCCGTTTAGAAGTTGCACAGCTACAGTCGAGATCATGTCTACCAACAGATGGAGATTCAAAATCATCCGCACCATTTTGACTATCTTTTAGGGACTTAACCGAACCACGCACTAATCTTGCTAAATGTTCGGGCATTTTATACAAAAGGATTCAAAGGGAAAAAAATTGGTACGGTAACGTTGTGACGTGAGTAACGCGTATTCCATCTCCACCCGTTGCTCTTAGTTCGACAAATCAAAAACCACATTCGGATGTTATACGGTACTGTAATTAGCAACATACAACAACAATAAATTATAAAACCTCACTGTATAGGAACGTACAGCAACAGTGGGTCAAAATACTCAAGAATCAATGATTCAATGCACACAAGTTAAATGACACCTGAGATAATAAATAAATGAAAGGAATTACCAAATTGCCGTCAAAATGTTATCAAGACAAAACACCCAAAAGTGTGGTCAAAATACATCCAATTTCAAGTGCACCCAAAATGGCAATCAATTTAACAACAATGACCGACAATGGCCTCAACAATGAATTAAAACAAAAGCTTCACCAAATATGTGAACAGAAGATTTCCAATAAATAATTACAAAACGAAATGTTTTATATCAAAATACTGTAGGAAAATAAAACACAAGCAAAATCTATTTAACAAAATTCAAGTTTTGTAACTAAGTTCAAAATAAAAGAAATGTTAAAGGGAAAGAAAGAATTTCAAACTACTTTGAACCTTACCAATCATCAAACGAAAGTTCTTTAGCACGAGCAATGGCACTGTTAGAAATCGGTCGAACTCGCTTTCCAGATGCAGTTTGAATAACCAGAGTAACGGGAGTGTTCTCCAAACTATGATAGGATGTATGAAATTCAACGTTACATTTTTCGCCAAACGGCATAGTTAAGGTATCATCATCATTTGTCTGCATCAGATCCTCGGCTTTTTCACGTTTATGTGTATTAAACATGAGGGAATTTTCTGCTGGCGACAAATCTGTTGTTGCCACACGCGCATCTTCATACTGTTCGCAGTGAGCTCGAACATCTTTAAAAGAGGGTTCTGGCAGCTTCAAGAGTTCATTCTGCAAAACACTGTCATGTATTCCAGCAATTAGACGATCTTTCAATTGCATTTCTAGCAAGTCACCGAAGTCGCATTTCGCTGCTTGAATTAACGATGGTAGGATAAATTCGCGAATTCCTTGATTGGGCTGACGCACCATGGGATGAATATTTGCGCGTTCGGTTGCCTCGAAATGTACAGGTTTCACGTAATGCATTTGGAACATCATACATGAATAAACATTGCGGTCCAGACCTACCAAAACTGTAATTAACCCATTTTAAACAATTACTGTCGTATTCGTTAAAAACATGAACCTTTATCATTTATTTTTCCGATATTCTATCAACTTTATGTTTTAAACAAGCTACCATGTGTACAAATGTTATCAAACTATTTTTTTACGGTTGTTGACACAAAAAATTTTTTATTTATGTTTGACCTTAACATTTGTATAATTACCGTTTTATTTGATGTACTTATTCATGAAAACAAATGATCATGCATGGCATGACTTGGTGTATCCAAGAATATACATTATTATTATTAATATTATTATTAAAAGCGTCTTCAGCGTTTCGTATGGAAGAGAAATAAGAGAATCAGTATAGGCTAAATTCTTGATTAATGTATATGCAATTTTTCCGACTGCATTTAGAAAATGAACCGATTTTTTTTTATCATCCTCAGCTTTCGGTCGTGTCATACACCAAATTTCGAATCTTTCACAATAGTCTTCAATTTCTTGAGCATTTGAATTTATATCGTGAGGTTCCAGACTTGAATTTGCCATAGAGAATTGCTGCTCGCGTCGCCAAATGTGATGAATTGAATAAAATTGAATTAAATAACCGACCCAAGAATGTAAGTGAGAACAAACGAAGCTCACTCGAGTTGCAGTATGTATTGAATAATGTAGCTTTTACAACAAGAATTTTAATTACGGAATTATTGATTAGTATTGATTATTATTCAAACAATCATCACAACCACCGCAGTTCCAATCATCTTCGGATTTGTGTAATCATGAATAGGTTTGTTGCATGTTCATCAGAAGCTTGTCCAGTGTCTGCAGGTTAAATTGATTGAACGCACGGAGGTTTCAGCAAACCCGAAACGTCATTCACAGTTGCCAACGATTTTCTCGCTTTTTAAATGGCAGTAGTCTAAGGTGCCAGTAAGGCTTTTCCTCTAGCAGTTTTGAAAAGTACATTGTGTGACGATCGTTTAGATGAGCTAGAAGGCAGTGCTGAATTCGATTTATAAGATGAGTCTCGTGATTTATTTAAAATGGTATCTGAATAACTTTGAAGTTTGCTAACTTTGAAGTCTCTTTCTTGGTAATGAAAACTAGATTTTCCGTTTGAATCAATGACACAGGCGGATGCGGACGTGGTAACAGGGATAGCGCTTGAGGCGGTTGATAGGGAAGTCACATTTTCATCATCAAACGAAAGTTCTTTAGCACGAGCAATGGCACTGTTAGAAATCGGTCGAACTCGCTTTCCAGATGCAGTTTGAATAACCAGAGTAACGGGAGTGTTCTCCATACTATGATAGGATGTATGAAAGTCAACGTTACATTTTTCGCCAAACGGCATAGTTAAGGTATCATCATCGTTTGTCTGCATCAGATCCTTGGCTTTTTCACGTTTATGTGTATTGAACATGAGGGAATTTTCTGCTGGCGACAAATCTGTTGTTGCCACACGCGCATCTTCATACTGTTTGCAGTGAGCTCGAACATCTTTAAAAGAGGGTTCTGGCAGCTTCAACAGTTCATTCTGCAAAATACTGTCATGTATTCCAGCAATTAGAAGATCTTTCAATTGCATTTCTAGCAAGTCACCGAAGTCGCATTTCGCTGCTTGAATTAACAATGGTAGGATAAATTCGCAAATTCCTTGATTGGGCTGACGCACCATGGGATGAATATTTGCGCGTTCGGTTGCCTCGAAATGTACAGGTTTCACGTGTTACATTGAAAGCGTCTTCAGCGTTTCGTATGGAAGATAAATAAGAGAATCAGGATAGGCTAAATTCTTGATTAATGTATATGCAGATTTTCCGACTGCATTTGAAAAATGAACCGATTTTTCATCATTCTCAGCTTTCAGTCGTGTCATACTCCAAATTTCGAATCTTTCACAATAGTCTTCAATTTCTCGAGCCTTTGAATTTATATCGAGAGGTTCCAGACTTGAATTTGCCATAGAGAATTGCTGCTCGCGACGCCAAATGTGATCAATTGAATTGAATTGAATTGAATAACCAACCCAAGAATGTAGGTGAGAACAAACGACGCTCACTCGAATTGCAGTATGTATTGAATAATGTAGCTTTTACAACAAGAATTTTAATTACGCAATTATTGATCAGTATTGATTATTATTAACTTCGCCAAGGACGGTCCCAAGCCCGTCTGAGAAAGGAGGAGGGTTGGGCTTAGGGCTATCAACCCTATCCCGTAAAACCTACATTGCTACGGAAACGATGACAACAGATCCGTGGGTTGGTCATGTCTGCAGGATGGATCTCAGTTCGCATACGAAGGTAGCCATGCACTGGCTTCCGCAAGGTAAACGAAAAAGGGGATGGCCCAAGGAAACTTGGCGCAGAACTTTGGAACGCGAACTTAATGCACAAGGATTCACGGTGCAGACGGCAACGGAAGCAGCGACAGACCGGAACCACTGGCGTGAAGTTGTCTTCGCCTCATGTGCCACCCGGCAAGGAGAGGACTGAATGAATTGAATATTATTCAAACAATCATCACAGTTACTCAATAAATACCCACGCGTGCAACAAACCCGGTACTTTGGAATATTGTTTCTGTTCAAATACCGTCGAGAAGAGCAAATCACTTTGAATCGATCGATATTCGTTTGAAATCTGTGAGATCGAAAATCGTGAAATCGCAACAGTTTTATCCCACCTCGTTCGCTTTTCATCGTTTGGATCACTTAACTCCGGCCCAACTCATTCACTCCACCGCTAGTTATCGATCGATCAATAACTGCACTGATTCACCCCTCACCGGATTGACACAATGACACGCAGGTTGACTTCGAAAACCCAAACAAAGAAGGCTGCACGTGATGTTTGGAAAATTTGCAACAAAGGGGTAGGCGCTAGATCTCATGTCGTCAAATGTTTCGGCTGCCTGAGTAAAATACAGGTCAATTGTGTTAAAGCCCTAACAGAGGAATTGGCATCGATTATCAACAACGTAGATTTCCCCAGTGTCTGTTACATATGCACTTCATGTCGAAGCAAACAGTCTACCGACAATCCACACAACGCTGCCTATGAGGCAAGGCTTGAGCCTCGGTTAGAAATTTTAGAAAATAATTATCGAATAATTGGAGAAAGGCTTAAAACACTCTTGATGGATAAAATTGCCCAAGCGATTTAACCCGAAACAGATGATGCAAAAAGCAATCTGAACTTATCCAATCGACGGAACTGTTGAAAAAAGTCAATCATGTACCGTCGATTCCAGACTCAGGGGTTACGTCCAAAGAGCTCCAAGTGAACGCGTCTCATTCCAGCAAGCTAACATTCGCCCAGATATTGACTAAAGGTGATAAGTGTTTGGCGTTAGAATTGAGCCCAAAACCTCAGGCAAAAGAGGAAGTTCAAAGCAAAACGTTTCCATATCACAGGGAGCAGAAAAATTCGATGAAACTCATAAAAAATTTAAGTGTAATATGCACCAATATTCCTGACTCAGAGGTAACGCTCTTTCAAGAAATGCAAAAACATGACCGTGGAAACTGGTTCGTCGTTTGTAATCGAATCGGCCTAGATAGTATACACCCTGTGTCGGTAACTCGAATAACTCGTCATACGAAATCCCCGAATCAAGATAAACCACGTCTTCGAAAAAATCACTTTTGCCAACGAAACGGACATGGAAAATGTCCTAATAAAATTGTATTTGCTCCCCGTGATATCCAAAGTGATGGAGCGCATAGTGACGGAAAATATAGTTCATCACTTGGTATCACAAAATATACTATCTGTCGCCCAGCATGGGTTTCGTAAACCTCGCTCATGTTTGACAAACTTGCTGACGGTATTAAACGATTTCACCCAAACGGTTGACGCAGGAGACAGTGTGCACGCGTGCTATCTGGATATGTCGAAAGCTTTCGACAGAGTTGATCACTTGCTGTTGCTACAAAAGCTGAAACAGATTGATATTGACGGGCAGCTACTCGTATGGTTCGAAAGCTACCTCAATGGGAGCAAGGCAACCGTTCGAGTTAACGGGGTACAATCACGAGCCACTAATACCTCCAGTGGTGTACCGCAAGGTTACGTTCTCGGTCCAGTGCTTTTCTTAGTTTACATCAATGATTTACCTGAGAGGCTCTCATGCAAGGTAGTTCTTTTTGCGGATGATGTTGAACTTTATATGCGGATAAAATCAACTGCAGACTGCGTAAAACTGCAAAGTGATTTCAATGCACTACACGAATGGTCAGTTAAAAATAAACTGCCGTTCAATTTTCGAAAATGCAAGTTTCTGCAAATCAGTAAGCCCTTTCAGTACGAATATCACTTTGGGCAGACGATTTTGAGATGGACCGAATCGGAGAAGGATCTTGGAGTCTGGATATGTGGTAGCCTAAAGAACAGCGTGCATTGTGAGGTCATTTACAAACGTGCTTTAAAGCTTCTAGGTATGCTACGACGGATTTTCAGAAACTTTACGCCTGTAACGTTGCCAAGCATCATGAAGACTTACTTAATTCCCACAATGGAACATGCATCGCAAGCATGGACTCCGTGGATGAAAAAGATATATTCTTGCTTGACAGGATATATCATCGTGCAACTAAACTCGTGCGTGGTTTTCGAGACCTTACATACGAGGAAAGGTTGAAAAAGCTGAAGCTCCCTGTAAGAGACATCTTAAGTGTCGTGAAGCTTGAAATTCTTCTTTTTCCTCCTACTTCCGACTTTTATAAAATACTGATTTTTGTGACTTGAATTTGGTTTTGTTTATTAATTCATCATAATTAAGATGTTTAACCTTGCTTTTTGTGATTGTCCTATCAGAACTCTGTTAACATATTTGGTGTACCTTTTGTTTTAATTCATTATTTATGCAATTGTCGTACATTGTTGTTGAATTTGGTTGCCATTTTGGGCATTCGGATTTTGACACCAATTTGGGTGTCTAGTATTTGATAGACATTTTTACGGTAATTTTATCCCTATGCATTTATAATTTGGCAGTCTATCTTGTCTTGACACTTTGGAGTGTATTGTGCATATTTTACCGGCTGTGTTCGAGCAACAGTGGGCTGATTTGAAGAACGCTATATACTGCGAAGGATTAGAAATTATATTTAAGCAACTCACAGACTTCGTGTCACGTCGAGCTCGTATTGATTGGAGTCGAATTGGTCAATTGTGCAAATGTCCAAAAGATTACATAGCAAGGCATGTTAGCCTCGTTAACTGTCAAGAAATGCTTTCTGTTGGTGTAAAATTGAAGGATGTTCAAGTTTGTGTTGTCGCTTGTGCTCAGCAAGCTAAGTTACCTGACAGTAAATTAGCTCAGTCGGATTCTGTGATTGAAGTTTCCGAAACTCATTCAATTAAGATGGAGAGCAAGCCTGGCTCACCTGACACCTATTCAGCCCAAATGAATAGTAAGCCTGGTTCACATGACACTGAATCAGCCGAAATGGAGGAGACATATGGTAGCCATGACAATCCATATGATTGGAGTAAAGTGTTCCGTTGTGTACCTGAGGAGCCATTTGTGTTTCGAACTCATGATACACTAATAATATTTTGAAGATTGGACTTGTTTAGATGGCGCGAAATATCGTTATTTGAGGATGCAATACACAAGGCTCGTTCGGGTGGGATAACATGCATGAGCTCATTGTAGGGGACGGTGGCAGAACCGGAGAACGTGGTGGGTCTTTGTCTAGCAAACGTTTTCCCTATAAAAAGCCACATGTGTCCAGTGATAGTGATGCGACGTGGCGTGTGTGACTCGCCACTAAATAAAGTCACTTGCGTTATTCTATTGTCCTTTTGTTTGCTTTACGAATTGTAGGTTGTAGACACTTTAGCTAGGTTGATTACACATTTTGAATCCATGGAGGAATTTGGTGGGAGGTGTAAGAAACATGTTAAGTGTCGTGTAGCTTTGAAATTCTTCTTTTTCCTTTCTACTTCCGACTTTTATAAAATACTGATTTTTGTGACTTGAATTTGGTTTTGTTTATTATTTCTTTATAATTAAGATGTTAAACCTTGCCTTTTGTAATTGTCTTATTGGAACTCTGTTCACATATTTGGTGTACCTTTTGTTTTAATTCATTATTTATGCAATTGTCGGACATTGTTGTTGAATTTGGTTGCCATTTTGGGCACTTGGATTTTGACACAAATTTGGGTGTCTAGTATTTGATAGACATTTTTGACGGTAATTTTATCCCTCGGCATTTATAATTTGGCAGTCTATCTTGTCAGCATTGGCTGAATTTATTGTTGTCATTCGGAACATTTGAGTATTTTTGGCTCACATCATTTGTACAACCCGGCACAGTTGAGGTTTGTCCATTGTTATTGTCTATTAATCTTGTTAATAGAACCGTAGTAAACTCGAATCATTGTTTTGAATTGTCGAACTAAGAAACGGGTGGTCTACGCGTTAAACAGCGACTTTAGAGGTTACACTTTCCTTCAACGTAGACTTCGAAGTGACGTTATCCTTACTTACAAAATATTGAATACTCCAGATCATCCACTGAAACATTTGTTCAAATACCGTGAATCAGGAATTTCACGTAACCACTCAGCGGCACTACAAATTCCCCATTTCCGTACTAATTGCCGATATTTCTATTCGGTACGTGTCTGTTTCCTGTGGAATGCCCTTGCCGAAGCAATTATCACCTCTCCCTGTATCCAAACATTCACTCGAATCTTGGACACTTATTTGTTACATAACGATTTGACGATGCCTGTGTATTGACTCAGGGTATGCATATTACTTGACTCCATTGACATCGTATAATTGTTTTTTTATACCTCTTATTGAACGCATATTTACTATGATATGGTATGGGCTGGATGGCGGGCGTTCAGATAACGGAGAACGATTGCTCACATTCTGTGGCGATCACCGCCTCTATCTCTCCAGTACGGCATTTCGGCGTTCCCAGCGTCGAATGGCCACATGGCGCTCACCATCACAGCACGTCTGGTCTCAAATTGACCACATTGCTATTAGCTACAGGTGGCGTGGTAGCATCAAGGATTGTCGTTCATACTGGACCACCAGTGGGGACTCAGACCATGCGCTAGTCTGTGCGACAGTCAACTTCCAATTTGGGGGTAAGGCACGCGCAAGACGAACTCATGTAGACAACGCCTCTTTGATGCTCCCCGCTGTCAGAACCGAGTTCCATCATGCATTGACCAGGGAGCTCGCAGAAGCACCCCCGTCTGATGTTGAGCAGCACTGGAACTTCGTTCGGACAGCACTGTCCTGTGCTACTTCTGAAAGCTGTCAACCCACCCGCGCTTGGCCACGCTCTTGGATCTCGGCCCAGTCACTTGCTTTAATCGATCACCGTCGAACTTTACCCACCGGCACTGAACACAACCGTGCTCGGAGAGAATTCAATACCCGCTTAAAGGCCAGCTTAAGGAATGACCGCGAGTTCTGGTGGACGCAACGTGCTTGTGAGATGGAGGTGGCAGCCGCATCGGGCAATACTCGCAAATTGTTTCAGTTAATTAGAGCTACTGGTTCGAAACTGAATACAGTGAGCGAGACTATTTGCGAAACTGACGGCTCGCCGATCACCAATCTTAGTAGACGCTTAGAACGATGGGCTGAGCACTTTGGTGCTCAGTTCAGCCAGCCACCTTCTCCGACCTCGCCGCCTGAGACACCGATTTGCACGCCTTGGCCCGTTTCCTTAGCCGCTCCTGATCTCCAGGAGGTGAGAGAGGTAATTCGAGCACTGAAGCGCCACAAGTCACCTGGTCCTGACGACCTCCACCCGATTTTGTTTAGGGAGGGAGGTGATCTTGTGGCAGCAGAGTTACGTGATTTGTTTACCAAAGTATGGGCTGAGGAGCGGGTCCCGGCGTCATGGGGTGAATCGACGGTTATCCCAAGCTTTAAGAAGGGCGCACGGAATCTGTGTTCCAATCATCGTGGGATATCCCTGACTCCTGTCGCGTCTAAACTCCTGGTTTCCATCCTCCTTCGTCGGCTATCGCCCAGTCGGGAGTTACGTTGCCGTGAGGAACAGGCTGGATTCCGCCCGGGGCGAGGATGCGTGGATCAGCTTTTTGTCCTGCGACAGTTATTAGAGCACAGACACCTGTACCGGCGACCAACCATCGTAGCTTTTCTGGACATCTGGGCCGCGTTTGACTCGGTGGACAGAACTACTCTTTGGAACTGCTTGCTTAGGAGTGGCATCCCTCCTAAGTATGTCGCCATCTTGAAGGAGCTCTATTCTCATTCTTCAGGGAGGGTCAGGGTCTACGGCAGCCTAACGCCGGCGTTCCCCACAACCAGTGGCGTGCGCCAGGGCTGTCCGCTGTCCCCATTCTTGTTCAACTTTGCGATCGAGGATGTCCTCCAGAATGCTCTCCGTAGCTTCACTGAGGGTGGGATCGAGCTACTTCCAGGTAACCGTGTCACTGACCTTGATTATGCCGATGACATTGCTTTGCTTGGTGATGATCCGGTGTTCCTACAGAATGCCCTAACCAGCTAGCATTGGAGGCGTCTAGGTACGGATTGCACTTAGCTCCAACTAAGTGTAAGGTTCTTCTTCAAGATTGGGAGGGGTTGCAGCCCACTCTGACGGTCGATGACCTCAGTCTGGACTGTGTGGAACAGTTCACCTATCTTGGTAGCTGCATCACGGCGGGAGGAGGGCTGGAAAGTGAGATCGGCTCTCGCATTGCGAGAGCTCGTTTCGCGTTCACTAGTCTAGGTCATCTCTGGAAGCGGTCTGACGTGAGTTTGAGACTCAAGGGGAGAGTTTACCTGGCCTCAGTCAGGTCGGTCTTGCTTTACGGGTGCGAGAGCTGGGCAGTACGCGCAGAGGAGCTCCGGCGCTGGGAGGTGTTTGAACATCGATGTTTACGGAGGCTTGCACGAGTGTGGTGGCAACACCGCACTAGCAACGTTGAAGTGAGGCACCGTGTTCTAGGTGGGAACAGCCTGATGCTACGAGACCTGATCGACCGTTCCCGTCTCCGCTGGCTAGGGCATGTCTTGAGAATGAAGCCTGAGCGCCTACCCTTCCGCGCGCTGCGTGTGTCGGTTGGCCCAGGCTGGCGGCGGTGTTCAGGTGGACAACCGCTGACCTGGAAGAAGGCCTTAAAACGCTTGACGTCGGGGTTAGCTCGGGTCGGACGAACGCGGCTTCCTGGGTGGGGTCCAAGGGATAGTGAGTGTCTGTGGCTTGACACGCTGTCGACGATGGCTGAGAACCGGCAACAGTGGAGAGAGTGCATTCTATTTTGTGTTCCCCCCTCAACTTTGTAAAAAATGAAAAAATCGACATGTGGAACAATGGACAAAAAATTCCCCCTCATATTGTACTTTTTTTCTTTCTTTCTTTTTCTCGTGCATTGCCGGGTGGCACTTTTTCATTTTTAAATGATTGTGTAAATATATATATATATATATATATATATATATATATGATATGGTAATTGTGAAGCTATGTGCTTTTTATGACCATAAATTCTTGAATCTTGAAAAAACTACTCTAACCGATTGCACTCGAATATCATTGAGTTTTGTTACTATTATCGGCTGGATGTTTAATTGAATTACAAGATTATCAGCCGTTCCACATCTCGCAAACGAGTAGGAGTTGTACGAAAAAATACGATTGACAAACAACAGCTGTTAAACCACAAATGTCGTCACATGAGACTAGAAAAGAGACCACAACTGACAAAATGATTGGAGACTGGTTGGTATCTTGAATGCGTGTGAAGTTTAAGTAGCTATTGAATTATGTTCGGGAAAATCCACAGGCATCCAAATGTGAATCTGATCAACATATTTTACGGAAATCTTTGAAGCAGACTGCAACCTTTCTCGGAAAGCCGCATGTTCAACAATCTTTTCAAACGGACTAGTGATGCCTTGGTTCGAATATAAGAAGGTTTATTTTAAACATTTGCGAGACTTCTTACATTAGTTTGAGCTTATGAAATGCCCACTGCCTCGTGGTTCAGGTTTTTAGCCAAAGGCTCCGGGTGTGGCCCCATAAGCAACCCTCTACTTTGGCCTGGGCAAACGAGTAGTATCACGCTCACAAGCAATTATGAAAATAAAGGTGAAAATGACAGATCCCGTGCTCCTAAGCTCTCTTCTCAAAATGTTTTAAATGATCTTACACTGCATGCAAACTTTTTATTACCTGTTTTCAGTTTTGTGGTTCTTTGTTAGCCCTGGCAGAAGTGCAGCTTGTTCATCGAGGTTTCCAAATTCAGACACTTCGAATATTTTGTCTGCTTCGAATGCCTTCAAAGCGTTCTTACGCCCGCGCGTACCATTCAAATAGCCTCGATGTAGATGTGTGCTGTTTCTCGGAAACACGCATGCATAACTCTAACTCAGTTACACGATTGTCTAACCCTTCGAACTTACGCAAGTCACAATACCTACGCCTGTCCACTGATGACGATGCCATGGTATGTGATCAAGCTGTTGTCCGAATCGTCTTGGGTGAGCGAGCTGAGGTCGCACAGTTGAACTGGATCCCAGTCGACAGTCGTCTTTGTGCAGTTAGACTACAGTGTTCGTGCAAACTGGCAACCGCAGCCTGTTTGCGGTTGCTGCCTATGCACCGACTGATTGTTGCTGTAAACATGACCAGGATGAGTTTTATGGAAGATTACAAGAACTCATTAGACTTGAATCAAAGTGTGACATCGTTGTCTTAGCTGGTGACATGAATGCACGTGTAGGCCGTCTATCTTCAAAAGAGCATTTTGTGGGTGGAAGGTTTTGTCTGGATTGTCATCGTAATGACGTAATGACAATGGCGGAAGATTGCTTTGCTTGTGCTCAGAGCACAGACTTAACCTTGCCAGCACTAACTTCCTCCATTCGAAGCGTCACTGCTTCACCGGGAAATGTCGATTGACAGCCTTCTTCACGCAAATTGACCATATTGCTATCAGCTACTCGTACCGAGGGAGTGTGTAAGATTGACATTAATACTAGGGCGCCTGTCTAGAGTCCGATCATGCGTTAGTCTGTGCTAAGCTCTCGATGCGTTTTGGCGGGAAACGTGGAAATGTTGCAAGGTATTTGAATAATGCCAGGTTTAATTTTCTCCCGGTTCTCCGACGGTTTCAGGGCATTTTGAGTTTGCATCTTTCTGCAATTCCCCCAAAATAATATTGATGAACAATGGAGTGGGATTCAAACCTTGGAAACAGCCGCGTTGGATAGTTTTGTGTTGACTTCTTGTGTAGCTCAACACTGGGTTACTGGAGCAACCACACGCATTTCGTAGAACAACTATCGTGGTATTCCTTGACATCCGAGCGGCATTCATTTCAATCGATCGCGAAAGTCTTTGTCTGCTGGTTGCCCGTGAAGTATGTTTGGATCTTGAAGAACTTCGGGTATCGTTCGAGCGTACGGACAATTGTCGTCCGCGTTCAATATCTCCAGCAGGGTGCGGCAGGGCTGCCCTATCTCGTCGTTCCTTCGTAATTTCGCGATGGACGATGCCCCAAAGAAAGCTTTAGATGATCTGGTGCGCGCAGGTGTTAAACTTCTGACGGGATAAGCGAGCGAGTGCAGCGTTTGCTAACCTTCGCCATTTGTGGCGTCGACGCGATGTTTCACTCCATACTAAAGGCTGAATGTGCAACGCAGTGGTGCGGACTACACTACTTTATGGCTGCGAAACCTGGTCTATCCGAGGGGAAGATGTCCGTCGGCTTTCTGTTTTTGACACACCTTGCCTGTGTAGGATTGTTCGCATTCGGTGACAGCATCGTGTTACAATATAGATGTCTGCAATCGGGTGTTAGGACGAAGTGGCCACGCTCTGAGAAGAATGCTGAAGCTTGCTTGTTTGCAATAGTTGGGACATGTTTTAAGAATGCCTTTTTACCGTTTACCATACCGCGCCTTATTCGCAGAACCTTGACAGAAGCTGGGAAAATGATCGGGTGACCAGTCTATGACTTGGCGCGTTGAGATGAAGAAACTCACCGTAGAGCTAGGCTCAGTTGGGCTCATTCGTTTGCCTAGGGTCCAAAAGCTCCACCTAATAGTTGATTGGAAACCTTACGAGATATGGCTGTAAATCAAAGTCAGTGGCGCCAGTGTATTTGATTATGTCATAATTTTTATCCGGTATTATTTTATATAAAAAAAATCACATGCAGGGAAACTACAAAAACAAGCTGCTTTTTACGCATTTGCTTTGCATACCTGACAAGGAGATCAGATCAGTTGGACGATCACAACAGATGTCACTGGCTCCTTCTCGACTGGTCGGGCATATGACGCTACTCAAATGTGCCAGTCTGGAGAAACATTCATGAAGGCTTAATCGCGATCGATCAAACGGTGGACGGTACTCAGGCCGTGAGTCATGAGGCCACAATGGTGAAGGTCCTGGGTGCGAATCCGACCCGAGACAGGATATGCACTGCTGATGAACTCAAGTAAGAACGAAACTTGAGTCCAGTGCTTCCAACGTGGACCGTCGTGATAAACTTGGTGAATATTTCGAAGAACTTGGTACTGATGAGTAGCCGCTAAAACATAATGAACCAACTCTCCAAGCACTCTATATTCCGCTTGCCTGTTTTCCCTTTTTCACGCGCTTGCTTGTCTGCTTTTCCTGCGTCATATTGCTTGGCACATTGTCTGGCTCCAGACTTGTGCTTCATGATGATGGTGATCGAGTGGTTTATGTTGCTTTCTCGTTGCTATATATTATTAAGCCTTCACATGTTGGCCATTATCCTTTTTGATTTATCTTCTCAGGTATAATCGACCTTGACCACGTCCAACTTGAGTACTTTTCAAACATTCTTCTTCCATACTCGAATCTCATCAACACCCCGTTGCTTGCCGCACCAGTTCAATTTTCTAAACCCTCAACGCAATGTTAATGAACCAATGACGTTTTTCACCCTTTTACACACACACACGTGACTATAAATGCCTTACTACCCTGGCCCGATGTTTTTACTCGTTCTCTTGTAAATACTAAAATGATGTTAATTCATCAGCGTTCAAAGTTAATTAATCTCTCACCCTGTCAAAGTTTCATTGTTTTAGTGATTTTCAAAGTCATTCCTTGTGTGTATTTAATTTCATTTTTTGATAAAATGAGATTAAAATATAAGTTTTCGGAAAGTAATTTTACCGTTCTAGCGGGTTTGAGTGGTCACGATTTCTTGCAGGCCTAGCGATTAATTATTTGTCCTATTCCGGTTCAAAACGTGTATCTGCTCGACGCAATGTTGGAAGGTTTGTTGTACCATACAAGGCGCGAACGGGTATTGACAGCAGTAATGGGAATATAAACACGATCCTGTCCAACGTATGAACCGAACACATCTCCAGAGCTTGGTTCCACAAAAGCCGCATACGAGCATTGGTCGTAGTGATGTGATAAAGGAAACTGTTCTGGATGACCTGCCACATGGATTACGTTAGGAATCTTGGAATAGCTTGATCGCATGTTTATTTGACAGCTCTGTGGAGCTTTTCCTTGTTGAATAGCTCATTTTCCAGCTGAAGAGCTTTGGATCCGTCCTCGGACGGATCCTCTTCGCGCTTTATGCTAATGACATACCGGCTCTCATCAAATGCAAGATCGTACTGCTCGCGGACGATAGAAAATAAGTAAGTCTGAAGACTGCGAACTGCTCCAGAAGGATCTGGACAACCTCTTGGTCCCTAAAAATTCGCATATTCTTAAATTTCTAGAAGTGTCACAAAATTGTTATATTATTCTGTGGTTTTTGTAAAGCTATATGCTTTTTAGACCATTAAAATTGAATTGGATGCCTTAAATTGATGAAGATAAGAAATTGAGCCTCCTAGTGCTCTCTTAAATATAGTAAGCGATCACATTTGATTTCATGTTCCTCTTACAATGTAAATGGGTAAACTTGTCAAATCTTTCACATGCTACTAGCTTTTGAGTCAGCGCGCTATTTGAGAATGTTTTTGTTTTCAATTACGTTCCAGTTGTAAAAATGTTGATGTTTCAAAGCAATTGTTTCCTTGACGTGCTTTTGTCCATCCAGTACGCGAACACTGTCGCTCGAATTACTTAATCGCGTTCCTCAGAAAGAGCAGTCGTCTAACATATTTTAACATAACATCAGAAGTATTGCATGCAATCGAAGGAAACACAGATGGACTGTATCAGCTTTTACTCTGCTAGTCACTAGATCCAGCCAAACTAATTTTATTATGCATCTGATGGCGGGACGGGACGAGTTTAGTAACCCATGCCCGCTCACCGCATGCGACCAACCAATCTTGCCTAAATCCTGTCTCAGAACTGGTTGAAATAGTCATGAA
>JACCGJ010013707.1:0-21176 GCA_013407085.1 Atriophallophorus winterbourni | reverse complement strand
TGAATGTAGGTTAACCACCTCACCAGGGTAACGATTAGTCTCAGCTTGACGCAAATACTAGAAGTTAGGGTACGCTCGTGGCGTATCCGTTTAAGGATTCACAACGATAATTTCGTGAATATGAAAAAAGCATAAACCGATAGCTTGGGGTGCAGTGCGCTCATTTCACTGAAATAGCAAACATCTTAAATACCGGTTGGTTATCGCAACTAACAGGGAAGTTCAATAGTTCAATAGTTTATTACGGTATAAAAAGCTAAGGGCTTGTACAAACCGCAGGATAGATTGAGCGGTGGGTCGATTAAATATGAAGACGTTAAAAAGTTGCATTTAACTGAGCAGAGGCTAATTTAGACAGCATAAGTAAGCACATAATGATGCAAAAAATGCCAACGCATGAAAAATGGTAAAGGAAACGCCGAAGAATATAACAGCACGTAAGAAGATGTAAGAAGGAACAAGGCGATAGTTGAATGTGAGATTTGTATCTCGCGCCAGTTCATGTTCAAGTTCAAGTTCAAGTTCCAGTTGCACTGGGCTGAAGGTGGTGTAGCGATTGAGGTAAAGTTGCAGTTTACCACAAGCACAGTGATAGCACACACCAAATGAGAACTCCGGAAGTCGGAATACAAAGGTGTATGAGATGATGCACGCGGTACAATAGAATGTCGTAGACAAGTCCTGTGGTTGATGCGCAGCTGGGTCGCTGGATGATTGTTCACAGGTCCTTGTGTGGATGCGCAGCCGGATGGCTGGAAGACGATGGCTGCCTTAGCAGCAGCTAGCGGCGGCCAAAGGGGAAACGAACTCCGACGAGCGCGGGGTAGAGTCCGACAAAACAAAGGGATTGAGAATCAATATAATATAAAATAGAATAACCAACATTATCATTCTTATTCACAATAGGAACGTAGAAAGAGTTTGACATCCTTTTCTACGTGTTGTGCGATATGAAAGCAAACGATAATATTGGCGCAAAATACAAAAGATACATAAGAAATAACGCTTCGTTACAGTGGCTAAAAGCCAATCACGCGCCCAAATTTCCTTCGACGGTATGCGGTTGAGCACCCAGCACTTCGATATCGAGTATACAGTTCGTACTTTTCACACGTTCTTGTTTCCGAATATCTGGAAAGTAAGGTAGGGTTTCTTTTCACCAGCACGGTGAGAGGTCAGCTATTCAGGAAACAATGCAATAATATGCGTGAACAATGTGTGGTGTATGAAATCACTAGCCTAGTTGAGGTAAAGTGAAACACAGTCATAGACTGCATGTGGGCTAATTTACTGTCAGGTTGTCCAGGCCTAAACAGATATGATAAAAATGTAAAAATACGTTTTTTTTGTTTTTTAAAGTTTTTTTTTATTAGACAATATGCGGAAATATCATAGACCATTTAACGTCTAATTCCCTTTTAAAGCTCAACACATTTGGGAGGCTTACTATACAATCTGGAAGCTTGTTCCAGAAGTTGACCACACGGTTGCTGAAAAAGTGCTCACGTGCCAGCAACCTGGGCCTACTCTTAGGAAGTTTCATAGAATTACCCCTTGTAGCTGCTTTAGGGGCAAGTTTAAGGATTTCAGTAATATTATCACCCGTAAGACCCTTTAGAATCTTGAAGGCTTCTATTAGGCCACCTCGCAGCCGCCGTCTCTTTAGTGAGAACAAACCGAGGTCATTGAGTCTAGCCTCATAAGTTTTACCTGCCTGACCATCAACCATCCTAGTCGCAAGGCGCTGGACCCTTTCGAGACATGTTATATCCTTTTTTAAGTACGGTGCCCAGGATTGAACGCAGTACTCTAAGTGATGCCGCACGACTACTTTGTATAAGTGAATGAAGATTGAAGGTTTTCGGCAAGATAACGCTGAGCGAAGTCTGAACAATTCTCTGCGAGCCTTGTTTGCAGCTTCGGCACATTGAGTAGCCCAATTAAAATTGCCCGTTATAGTAATGCCGAAATCCTTCACGTTCTGAGCAGCCGCTATTCTGGTAGTTCCTTCACCATTTTCTAGTTGGGTTGTCGCTAAATCAGTCGTCAGAAGACAGCTCTTCCCAAAGTTAAGTGGCAAGTCCCAGTTTTTTGTTTACTCGATTACTTTTTCTAAATCAGTTCAAGTTCAGTTCAGTTCAGTTCAGTTCAGTTTGCACAGGACAGTATGTGACTAACGAGACAATCGAGTGCCAGAATTTTTTCGGTGGAAAGCTGCACAGAATCACTCACCACTGCCAAAACGTGTATTCTTCTTGTTTATTTGAAATCTTCGACGATCGCGACGCCAAGAGTTTATCCAGATTGTATTTAGGAAGCACCGCGTTATAGCTGATGCTGGAAAAAGGAAAAGCAGTTTCGCTTCACCAGCGCGGTGAGAGGTCAGCCGAACTAGCATCGTGTATAATGTATAAAAAACACAGAGAACTCTAGCCCTTACTTTATTTACAGGATATTGCTAAAAGATGAACTATCTAAGCTTGTATAGCAATTAAGGAAAGTATTCAGGAAAAACTTACTCCAGTTGCGGTCTAAACCCTGCTTAAAACTCGAGACGGTACTAGGGGATATAAGTTCTTCTAAAAGAGTGTTTAAGAAGTTTACAACCCTAAGGCTGGAAAAGTGTTTCCTTGAGTCTATCCGACATCGTCTCTTAGCAATTTTAGGTGAATGGCCCCGGGTTCCAAGTTCGAGGCCTAATGTGAAGAAGTCGTTCATTGGCACGCCACTCAAACCTTTAAGATCTTGAAGGTTTCTATTGAGTCACCTCCTAAACGACGGCGCCTAAGGGAGAAAAGATCGAGAGAGATTAGGCGCGCAGCGTACGGTTTCCTTCGATGACCCTCAATCATGCGAGTTGCGAGGATGTTCTTTTTGGTGAGGATACCACGCCTGAACACAATATTCGAGATGCGGTCGAACTAATGCTTTGTACAGTGGCATGAATACATCGAGTCTTCTGCTCGATAGCACTGATTTCAGCCAAAAATGTACTTTGCGTGCACGCTGATCTGCAGCAGCACATTCAATTCAATTCAATTCAATTTAATGGTCTAAAAAGCACATTAGCTTTACAAAAACCACAGAAGGCGAATAAATGCGAATTACAAATAACATAGGAAGTAGTAAAAACGAAGTTTGTTGCTACTGATTAGTTCAGGATCACCGTTAAAAATACATAGAGCCAGAAATGTGTTGCAACGGTTGATAGGGTAAATATGTATAGTTAATGGTCCACCCATTGAAGTCAGCCGGACAAGTACTCCCCAAATCCTTAACAACCGGGTGGCATTTAAAATGAGGGAATTCCTGCTAACTGAAACGAAATCTTATCAACTAATGCTGACAAGAGTGGCTCTCATCTTGGTTCAGTGGGAGATTCATTGTATACCAGTTTACGACCGCTCAAGGTCGGCATCGAGGTATCGTATCACGTTTGATCCGATAAATTCACATCATCCGCGAAAATGAAGCATGGACAACAATTCGAGGCAGACGACAAGTCATCGATGAAAATCAGGAAGAGAAGTGGACCGAGTACCGAACCTTGAGGGACCCCACTGATCACGTCCGTTTGGCTAGACAACGTCCATCCAACTCGAACTTTGAATGTCCTACCTGTAGGGAATTCTTTTATCTAAGCAAGTAGACTACCATGTATGCCCTTTGCTGCTAGCTTGATCTCTAGAAGGTGGTGACTCACGGAATCAAAAGCCTTGCTAAAATCTGAGTAGAGGGCTTTGACTGGCTTTTCTTCGTCCAGCATTTTAGTTGCAGTATCAAGAAAACTAAGAAGGTTAGTCAGGCAGGATCTCTCTTTAAGAAATTCATGTTGAGTTACACTCAACAGAGAATGCCGACCAAGATGCTGACAGATTTGGTCACGGCAATAGTTTTTTAAATAAATAAATAAATGAATAAATTTTATTTTTGGAAATTCAAGGCATGTTAAACATGATCAATAATTTTCAAAAGCTTCGTACAATCAGATTATAGAATGTACATTTGCAAAAACAATTTGTTTGAGGTCATTTGTTTCAGCGGAATTTAACGTTCAATAAATATAAAGGTAACGGTATTTAAAGTTGTTTTCGGGTAATCGGTACGTGATCTGATATAGTACGAAAACACAGAAATTGCGAGGAAAAGTCTAGAATGATTTCGGCAACACTGATGATCAACGAGTAAGATCCATCGAAGATGCGTGAAGAATCTCTATTGTTGGTTTTCCAAACTTCTTCATTTTGATTGTTTAAAATAGATTGATCTTTCCTGAACATAAACCATTTTTTGTCCGCTAGGCGAAGGTGATTTGTTCCACTAGTTTGAGGTCTGGGTTTCAGTTTCATTTTGGTGTGGATTGATAATTTTGCTGTTGAGAAAATACTCAGAAGCGAGAGAATTTTGTTTCGAACGTTATGAACATTTATTTAATATCAATACCCAGAAATGCCATTATTATATAAATCATCGGGTAGAACATTTAAGTTAAGAAAATTGCAAATTTTTTCTATAGTAAGAAATGAAGCTAGATGTGATTTGAATACATTTAAAGAGGAACTGAGTCTTATATATTTTAGAAGAAGATTCCACAGTTTAGCATATTTAGTCAAGAAGAAACTGTTCCTTACTTTAGTACGAAACCTTGGTAACTTAATAGTTTTTTCACTGTTTCTCAAGCTATATTTAAAATCATGCCGTATATGAATATTCGAACGTATTTCCATATTATCCGTTGACAGTATTTTAAAGAATAAGATGAGGTTATGCTCAAGTCTGCGAAACCATAGGGGATCGAGTTTCAGTTGTATACATCTTTCTCTATATGATTGTTTGGTGGTATAACCGATTATTGATTTTGAGAAAGTACGTTGTATCTTTTCTAAAACTATGCTATCGGTTTTATTTATATTAGTATATATTATGTTACAATAGTCAAAGATAGGAATGGTGAATAATTTATAAATTTCTAGTTTACAATGAGGCTGAATTATAGATCTGTGTATAGTATTCATACTTTGTCTGGCTTTAGTAATAAGGTGGCGTATCTGTTCGTTGAAAGTGAGTGATGAAGAATATCGAAATCCTAAATCACGCGTGCTGTCAATCATTTGAATTGCATTATTGTTTAGAAGGATTGAGTTATTTTGTATCGTGCATCTTATAGGCATAAAATTAGATTTTGCTGTTGAGAACGTTGGACCATTATTTTTTGCCCAAGCTGCAAGTGCAGCTAAATCATTGTTTAGTCGAGCTATATAATTTTGTGCTTGATTAGCTGGGAAAGTGATGACAACTTTCATGTCATCAGCGAATAAGAACAGTTTGCTATACGAAGTGACGTTATGTATGTCATTTATATATATATAAGAAATAGTAAGGGGCCTAATACGCTACCTCGAATCACCCCACTGGTAATAGGTAGGCTGCGTGATCTACGGCCATTGACTTCAACAGAGTAAGTACGATCAGTAAGAAAAGAAGTTAACCAGGAAAGAAGATTACCTCCGATGCCATATGATTCAAGTTTCGATAATAATATCTTATGAGGAACAGTATCAAATGCTTTAGTTATGTCTAGGAGGACAACTACAACTGCCGAACCTTCCTCTATCGATGTAGTAATATAGTCAAGGTATTCAAGCTGACATGTACTGCATGATCTTTCATTTAAAAAGCCATGTTGAGCTTTAGAGAAGAAACTTGGAGATAAGTGATTTAAGATAGCTTTTTTCATTATTTTTTCAAGTAATCTAGATAGTATTGTTGTGTGGTTAATTGGGCGATAATTTGAAACCGTGTGCTTCGAGCCAGATTTATGTCTGGGTGTAACGACAGAGTGTTTCCATTCTAAAGGGAAGATTCCATATTCGATTGAAGTGGTAAATAAGTTCAGTGAAAGAACAAGGAGCGCTTGTATGCCACTGTTGGATAAGGCTGGTACGACCAACCTGTTCAACCAACCTGGTCGTACCAGCCTTATCCAACAGTGGCATACAAGCGCTCCTTGTTTACCATTCTTCCACTTTTTCAAGCGCATGCGGATCCTGATCTTACTGTCCCTACCTGATGAGTGCAAAGAGCACGAAACCGGTCGTGGGTTTGTGGATGACGGAAAAGCATGCAAATGAATATTTTGTTTCAGTAAAAGAATTTTGAAATCGTCACCACCCATTCTGCAAATTGCGGGTGGAATGCCTGTTATATCTGGCTTGAGACTGAACGTTGTTTGCTTGCAGACTTTATTAATGTCATTAAGATTTATGCATATAGTGTTTAATACATCAGGTGATCAGAAATGTTCTAGTCATATCTTTATAGATGGAAGTATTGGAAGTAGTATTAAAATATTTAGGAAATTCTTCGCAGATTTTAATAGGGTCTGTAATTCTTATTTCTGTCGAATTATAAGTTCGATCCTGAATAATAAAATCTACTTTGCTGGTTGAGTTCACGGATCGTGATTTTATTAACCTGCTAAGTAATTTTAGTTTATCACAACTGTTCAGTGCTTTATTTTCTGATGCGATCAATGTGTGGTCTAGAATGAGTTTGTGGTCACTCAATAGTTCATAGGAACGTCATTGTTAATTGCAACTGTAGACCACTCTTTTATTTTCTTTTCCATTTTATCGAGCCTAGTTTGTTTCATTCGTTTTCTAGATTTCAAATCAGATATCTCCATGTTTAAATCTGCGCAGGAAATACAAGGGTTGAAAATTGGTTGGCTGACCGTGCAGATTGATGTGTTACGAGAGATGTCGTAGACTTCATCTGCAACTTGAACAATCTTGTCTATGTTACTGTCGTTTTTCATGATAACCAGAACTTTACGCAAATCGTCTGGCAAACTCTGGAACCAGATATGTCGTATTACTCGTTCGTCGACCTTTTCTGTGCCCCGTAACTGTAACAAATGGCGTAAGTGTTGTGAAGGTCAACGATCTTCCAGCTCACAGCTGGATAGAAGTTTTCGCGAGTTTTGCTCATCGGTTAAACCAATTCCAGATATAATCGCAGATTTGAGCTCATCGTAAGGATCTGTAGCAGGTTGATCATAAATTAAATCAGCAACTTCTCTGACGATGGAGGTAGGGATCATTTCAACAACGCAGTTGTGGTGTGTGCGTTGCGTTCAAACACGGTATAACTCGAATAGAACTTCGATTTGTGCAAGCCATAGACGTGGTTCTGTCGCGTCGAATACTGGTAATGTGGATTGATTGATTAAATCATCTTCCATTTTGTCTTCGTTATTTTCTACTATGGACCATGGCGTTAATCGAATTGAATGCGTGTTCGGGCTCACCAATTTGTAGGGGATGGATTCCGAGGCTGCGTGTATTCCAGTTATATCCACATACAATTTTGACTCCCAGACAAACACAGAAGAATAAAAACCGTGCGTAGACAAAGAGTGTATTGTAATTATCGCAAGATTAACAACGAGAATTTTTGAATTACAGTATTATTGATTACCATCGATTGTGTATGTTGATTGTTATTTGAAAAGTCACCGCAACTTCTACTTCTTGGTAACTTTTCCGTATGCTACGCAACGAAGTGACTGCACTTATTCGAGAGGATAAGGTATCACACCAATTAAATCTCCTGTCAAAAATGAAACGCAACCCTAAGTTACTATACAAAATATAAACGCGAAGCAAAAGTCAAACCAGGTATTTTTTCCATCCAGAATGGTGAAAAACTCACTGAAACAGCGTTGTACACCGCAAATGCCTTGGCAATTTACTATTTCAAAGTGTTCGTGCCAGAGGTTTTAGTAGAACGTTCTGAGTATTCAATCAAAACAGGAATCAAAACATTGTGCGATATTTCAATAAATCAAGTGATTGTCGCAAGTAATTTGCTGAAACTAAATGTAAGAAAATCCCCAGGAGTGACTGGCATTACACCGGATGTGTTTAGGTTCTGTCACCGTCAGCTTTGTGAACCGCTCTTCAGCCTGTTTAACTATTCGTTGCTTAAGGGAGTGGTACCAGAAATCGGAAGTCCGACGTGATAACAACTATCTTTAAAGGCGGCTGCCGATCTGACGCTGCAAATTATCGTCCCTTCATAATTTAACCTGTTATTGCTAAGGTCATGGAACGTATAGTATCGAAAATAATGGTTGCTCCGCCAGCAGAGCATGTATTTCGATCTCACCGATCCTGTCTCACAAATCTTCTTATAGCATCAGACGACTGAACGAAAGAGTTGGATAGAAGTTTTGTATCCAAGTCTGTCACCTAGACATCTCGAAAGCTTTTAACTGAGTCAATCATCATTTGCTTTCTTAAAAACTGATGCATTTAAAAATATGTGAACCGATCAACGCATGGTTGTGTGACTATCTGTCAGATCGCGACGCTCGAGTTAAAGTTAACGGAGTGCTATCATAAATGTTCAATACCACAAGTGAAGTCCCACAAGGATCTGTGTTAGACCCGCTCCTCTGTCTGTTACGCATAAACGATTAACATCCCTCGTATCTTCTAATATGGTACTGTTTCTAGATGATATGAAAATTTGGACGCCTATTAGTTCTGCATAGGATTGTGATAAACTACAAATGGATTTGGACAGCGTGTCGAATTGGGCGGCCATGAATGACATGTCATTCAACATACAGAAATGTAAGATGCTCCATCTTGGCTAGAATGTTTCTTGGACATATCGATTGGCAACTAAAAATCTAACATAGAGCTCACTAGAAAAGATCTTGAAGTGTGGATTAGTGTTAACCTGAAGAGCGCAGTGCACTGCGAGAATATATATCGACAGGCCAACAGATTGTTAGGTATAGTTCGAAGAATATTTGGAAGATTCTCTCTGGTAACTTTACCAAGGATAATGAATGTCTACTCTCGCCCTACGATGGAGTATGCGGTAAAGATCTGGGCTCCTCGGCTGCGAAAAGATATTGCTCTCTTTGATAAAATCTATCATAGAGCGACAAAGATAGTGATGGGTTTTCGCAATGTTCCGTATACTGTAGTGGATATTGAGGAATAGATTATGAGGCTGCATGTATTCCAGTTATATCCACATACAATTTTGACTCCCAGACAACCACAGGAGAACGAAAACCGTGCGTAGGCAAAGAGTGTATTGTAATTAATGTGAGGTTAACAACAAGAAAATTTGAATTACAGAATTATTGATTAATATTGATTAAATATTTGAACCGTCACCACAGATTCCCCTCCTAGAGCGTCGAACAAGAAAAGACGCTCGAAAAAAAACATTAGGTTATAAAATCGTCAAACTTTTGGGGAAAATGTACCTTGCGGCCTGAATGTGTTTGTCTATCGGGTGGTTTGAGACACGAACGGAATGGGGGTTTATCGGGGGTAAGGTTGGTTTCTGGTGAATCGGACGAACGGACGTGTTGGTCAGTAGTAGACGCTTGTGGAGTAATGTTTTGGGTATTTGCTTTCACTTCCGATGTTGGTTCTACGTAAGCGACTTTCAGACGATCGATACTGACAGTTTCTCTTGATCCATTCCGGTCAATTACGAAATACTTTGGATGCCTGCTGAGCATCTTGTACGGACCAGTATACGGTGGTTGAAGTGGTCGACGTACATGATCGACGCGCACAAACACAAAGTCGCAGGTAGACAAGTCTGCCGGGATATAGAACGGTTGGGCTTGTTGGCGAGTTGGGATAGCTCGTAATGATTTCATGAAGCTGCGAAGGCGACTGACATATTGTGGAGCTGTAAGATCATTTGGTGAATCGGAAGATGTCAGAAATTCGCCAGGTAGGTTAAGTGTACTCCCGTACACCATCTCAGCAGCTGAGCAACCCAGGTCTTCTTTCACGGTTGTACGGATACCAAGAAGCACCAAAGGTAATGACTCGGACCAACGTTCTGAATTCCCGTGACTCATGATTGCGGCTTTTAGTTGCCGGTGAAATCTTTCGACTAAGCCATTTGAAGAAGGATGATAGGCTGTAGTCTGTATGTGCTTTGTACCGAGTGTTCTATTCAATTCCCGAAAAAGCGTTGACTGGAATTGAGAACCTCTGTCAGTGGTAATAGTGTTCGGTACACCAAAGTTGCTGATCCAATGTTGAACGAAAGCTTTCGCAACCGTTTCTGCACTGATATCCGGTATGGCTACAGCCAATGGCCAACGGGTAAAACGGTCGATGCAGGTCAATATATAGGTGCAACCATTGGAGACCGCTAATGGACCAACGAGATCCAAGTGAACGTGCTGAAAGCGCTCCGTAACAGGTGGAAATACACCAGGGGAACTGATGGTATGACGTTGGACTTTGCTTTGTTGACATCGGAGGCAACTCTTGGTCCAAAGTTGAATGTCTTTATGCATATTAGACCAAAGATAACGAGAGCTAATCAACTTTCGAGTAGCTTTTATTCCGGGATGTGATAAACCATGTAAATGCTCGAATACGGTACGTCTAAATCTGATGGGACAATTGGACGGGCTTTACCGGTAGACATGTCACAAACCAGATAAGAATTGGAATTAGGTATCGGGATACGGCGGATTTTACCCGATTGTGAAGTAATATAACGATTTATTACAGGGTCATTTTGCTGCGAACGTGCTAATTGCTCAAAGTCGATTCCAGGCAGGTCGATAGCACTTAACTGAATCCGAGAGAATGTATCCGCAACTGTGTTTGACGAGCCGGAAAGATATCGAATGTCACTTGTGAATTGCGAAATATAATCCAAGTGACGTATTTCTCGGGGCGAATATCGATCCGATGGTGCGGAAAGAGCAAACGTTAAGGGCTTGTGATCGGTCCATACTGTGAAATCACGGCCTTCAAGCAAATGTCTGAAATGTCGTATCGCATAATAGATAGCCAGTAACTCACGGCCGAACGTACTGTATCGAGTTTGAGCTGGTTGAAGACGACGAGAAAAGAAAGCGAGTGGCTTGGTGATATTGTCTTCTTCTTGTTGAAGGACCGCGCCGACTGCTTCTTGTGATGCGTCTGTAGCGAGAGATAGTCGAGCATTGGGGTTCGTTGATAAATGAGTCAGTGAAGTGACTTTGTTTAGTGCAGATTTAAGTTGTTCGAATGATTTGATGGCTTCGTCATTCATTTTGAATTCACGTTTCTTTCCACGTAACAAGTCAGTCAATGGTTGTGAAATCATAGCACATTGCGGAATAAAGCGTCTATAATAGTTGACCAAACCCAAGAAACGTCTGACTTGACGGATAGAGCTGGGACATGGATAATCTTGGATAGCTGATAGTTTTTGAGGTAACGGTTTTATACCGGAACTATCAATTCGGTGTCCGAGGATCTCGATAGAACTCACACCAAACAGGCACTTATCGGGATTAACCACAATGCCGTAGTGGGATAGACGTTGAAATACTTCACGAAGGTGTTCAAGATGTTCAGTGGGATTTGTACTTGCGACTAGGACATCATCAATGTACACGTAGACGAAAGATAGACCGAGGAAAACTTGGTCCATGAATCTCTGGAAGGTCTGTGCAGCATTGCGTAGACCGAATGGCATCCTGAGAAATTCGAACAGACCAAATGGAGTGGTGATGGCAGTTTTGGGAATATCTTCGTCAGCTACAGGAATTTGATGATATGCCCGCACTAAATCCAACTTCGAGAACACAGATTTTCCGTGAAGAGATAGTGCAAAGTCGTGTATGTGCGGAATCGGATATCGATCTGGGATCGTTACACGATTTAAAGCACGATAATCGCCACATGGACGCCAAGCGTCCGGTTTGTTCTTTTCGACCATGTGAAGAGGAGTGGCCCAAGGTGAATTCGATGGACGGATTATTCCGAGTTCCATCATATGCTCAAATTCTCGTTTGGCAGCTTCAAGTTTGTTAGGCGCCAGTCTGCGTGGTCTACTGAAAACCGGGGGTCCACGGGTTGAAATATGGTGTTTGATGTCATGTTTCACAGGGGTGTCGTGTGTACATGGTTTGAAGATATCCGAAAATTCTTTCATGAGGGGAACGTAATTCGGTGCAGTATCTGGGATTGGGACTCGAATAGTTTGTATGGGTGAATTAGACAAATGGCCGATGACGTTAATCTTTGTGACATTGTCAATGAGCTTTCGTGTACTCATGTTGACTGAAAGATTAAAGTGTGAGAGGAAATCGGCTCCCAGGATAGGGGTTTTGACGTCGGCAACAGTGAAAATCCATCGAAAGTTACGTCGCAGACCGAGGTCGATGGCAAGTGATCGTTGACCGTATGTGCTTATTCGAGTACCGTTCGCCGCTTGTAGAGTCAATGAAGAGTGGTTTTTGCGTTCTGAGTTTGTGGGTGGGATGACGCTCAGTTCGGCTCCCGTGTCGATCAGAAAACGCATCTTTGTTGAACCATCAGTGACGTAGAATAAGCGGCTGGTGTTATTGCCAGACAGAGCTGAAGCTTCTACTGCCTGGCTTCGCGGCTTCTCTGATTTTGGTTTTGCGTTTTGAAGCTGCATGTGGTTCCCTCCACTACGAGGACGGCTTCGACTTCTGTTTAAGTGCTGTATTTGCGAAGTCAAATTGCTGATTTGGGATTTCAAATCAGATATATCCTTGTTCAAATCTGCGCAGGAAGTGCAAGGAGTGGAAATTGGTTGGCTGACCGTGCAGATTGATGTGGTACGAGAGATGTCGTAGACTTCATATGCAACTTGAGCAAGCTTGTTTAGGTTACTGTCATTTTTCATGATAACCAGAACTTAACGCAAATCGTCTGGCAAACTCTGGAACCAGATATGTCGTATTATTCGTTCGTCAACCTTCTGTGTGCCTTGTAACTGAAACAAATGGCGTAAGTGTTGTGAAGGTGTACGATCTTCTAGCTCAGAGCTGGATAGGAGTTTTCGCAAGTTTTGCTCATCGGTGGAACCAATTCGAGAAATGATCGCAGATTTGAGCTTATCATAAGGATCTGTGGCAGGTTGATCATAAATTAAATCAGCAACTTCTCTGGCAATGGAGGTTGGGAGCATCCCAACAACGCGGTTGTAGCGTGTGCGTTGCGTTCGAACACGGTATAACTCGAATAGAGCTTCGATTTGTGCAAACCATAGACGTGGATCTGTCTTGTCGAAGACGGGTAATGTGAATTGATTAATAAAATCATCTTCCATCTTGTCTTCGTTATTTGTACTATGTTTCATGGCGTTAATCGAATTGAATGCGTGTTCGTGCTCACCAATTTGTAGTGGATATTGAGGAATAGATTATGAGGCTGCGTGTATTCCAGTTATATCCACATACAATTTTGACTCCCAGACAACCACAGGAGAACGAAAACCGTGCGTAGGCAAAGAGTGTATTGTAATTAATGTGAGGTTAACAACAAGGAAATTTGAATTACAGAATTATTGATTAATATTGATTAAATATTTGAACCGTCACCACAATACCAAATGACTGCAACGTCTGGGTCTATGTGACTTCACCTAAAGGAGGATACGACGCGATATTATTCTGACCTATAGAATTGTGTCTACCGAAGGACATCCACAAAAACACTTGCTTGATGTATGTGGTAGAGGAAGTGACTTACGGACACACCTGAATCTTTTACGTTTCAAGTTCCCGTATTGATTGTCGGCGCCATTTTTCGCCATACAAGCTATATTTCTTTGGAATTCCTTACCCTAACATGTGGTGGACTCTCCTTGCATGGCGATTCCAAAAGCGAAATTGGACTTACACTTGCAAAAGAACATCATTCGTGAGCCTTACATTTGATATTCTCTATTGATTATATACTATTGTAATTTTCATGTTCTATTCATACCGTAATCCTGTGGTGTTGTGAAGTATTAACTTTTTTTATCCATAATTCCTTCAATCCTTGAATTCTTGAATCCTCGTACCACATTCCCGCCCTAACTGTAGAAGGTATTTTTACTCTGTTCGAGTCTGTTTTATTTGGAATAGTTTAACTTCAAACGTTGCTCACTCCACTAGCTTACATGAATTAAAAACCAAATCAGACGAATTTTATTGCCTAATTCATTTCCAGAACACTTATATTTTGTTTGATCTACTTCCTTATATTGCTTATACACTTCAATTTCTATTTTAATAATCCTAGGGTTGTTGTTAAGCTTGTTGCGTTTCAGACCATTAAAAACCTTGAATTAACTTGTGTATCGACAAAAGTCTTTAGCTAACGCGTAGATCACCCGTTTCTTAGTCCGACAATTCAAAACAACGATTCGAGTTTACCTTGGTTCTATTAACAAGATTATTAGACAATAACAATGGACAAACCTCAAATATACCGGGTTGTATAATGATGTGAGCTAAAAATGCTCAAATGTTTCAAATGACAACAATAAATTCAGCCAATGCTGACAAGATAGACTGCCAAATTATAAATGCAAAGGAATAAAATTACCGTCAAAAATGTCTATCAAATACTAGACAGCCAAATTGGTGTCAAAATCCAAGTGCCCAAAATGGCAACCAACTTCAACAACAATGTCCGCTAATTGCATAAATAATGAATTAAAACAAGAGGTTCACAAAATATGTGAGCAGATTTCCAATAAGAAAATTACAAGAAGTAAGGTTTAACATCTTAATTATAAAGAAATAATAAACAAAACCAAATTCAAGTCACAAAAATCAGTGTTTTATAAAAGTCGGAAGTAGAAAGGAAAAAGAAGAATATCAAAGCTACATGACACTCCGCCAAATTTTTCCATGGAGTCAAAATGTGTAATCAACGTAGCTAAAGTAACCTAGATTTCGTAAAGTAAACAAAAGGATAATAGAATAAAGCAAGTGACTTTATTTAGTGGCGAGTCACACACGCCACGTCGCATCACCATCACTAGACACATGTGGCTTTTTATAGGGAAAACGTTTGCAAGAGAAAGACCCACCACGTTCACCGGTTCTGCTACCGTCCCCTACAATAAGCTCATGCATGATATCCCACCCGAACGAGCCTTGTGTATCGCATCCTCAAACAACGACATTTCGCGCCACCTAAACAAGTCTAATCTACACAATATTATTGTATCCGGTTATCGAAACACAAATGGTTCATCAGGTATAAAACTGAGCGACTCACGCCAATCATACGGATTGTCATGCTGACCATCTGTCGCTCCAATTAAAGCTGAATCAGTGTCATGTGAACCAGGCCTACTTTTCATTTGGGCTGATTTGGTGTCAGGTGAACCAGGCGTGCCCTCCATCTGATCCGAATTATTGTCGGGAAATTCAGTCACGAAATCCGACTGAGCTAATTCAGTGTGGGGTAACTTAGTTTCCCGAGAACAACCGACAACACGAACGTCAAGATCCTTCAACGTTACATCAATAGAAACCATTTCTTGACAATCCACGAGGCTAACAGGCTTTGCTATTGAATCCTTTTGACAACATTTGCACAACTGACCAAATCGACTCCAATCAATAAGAGCTCGACGTGACACAAAGCCTGTGAGTTGCTGAAATGTAAGCTTTAATCCCTCGCAGTATATAGCGTTCTGCAGATCAGCCCATTGTTGCTGGAACGCACCCGGTAAAATATGCACTATATTCTCTAAAGTAGCACTGGCGTTCAAAACCACCTGGCACTCCAATAGAGTGAGAGCAACATGACATTTACGCATTGACAAAGCGAGATTCGCAAAGCCTTTTGATTGGTCAATCAATCGCTGGGCCTCTTCCAACAACTAATCTAAAACTGCGTGAGCCACAACACAAGGTAGGCCTGATGGTTATCTATGACTGCTGCCATGAGTTAATTTAGTGATTGTAGCATGAGCAATCGCTAAATCCTTTTCCAATTCAAGTTCCGTTTTAGAAGGCGCACAGTTGCAGTCGAGTCCATGTCTACCAACAGATGGAGATTCAAAATCGTCCGCACCATTGTGACAATATTTCAGGGACCTAACCGAACCACGCACTAATTTTTCTAAACGTTCAGGCATCATAGATGTATAATAATGATTTCAAAACACAAAATAAATGAACGTAACCAGGTGTTCAACAAAATTCTCGCAAAGAATCGAGCTTCAATTTTTGAATCCGCGCAGATTCACGCAATTTTGAGGACGAAGTTGAGCAGTGGATCTACCAAGTTGAATACTGCTTCGATTGCAACGAACTGAATAGTATTTTTTACTGAGACAAATACGAGAAGGAAACAGAACAGAATGGCGGCACGAAGATCCAAGTTGATCCTTGTTCAAATAGGCTGACGATCCAAATTGACCGTTTCCAATTGAGCAATTCAATTTTTTCGTTTCTCCAAATCTGAGTTGAGAACTGTATCGAAAAAAGTCGTTGGTTAACGCGTAGACCACCCGTTTCTCAGTTCGACAATTCAAAACAATGATTGGAGTTTACTACGGTCCTACTAACAAGATTAATAGACAATAACAATGGACAAACCTCAACTGTAGCGGGTTGTACAATGATGTGAGCCAAAAATGCTCAAATGTTCCAAATGACAACAATAAATTCAGCCAATTCTGACAAGGTAGACTGCCAAATCATAAATGCGAAGGGATAAAATTGTAGCGGTTGATCCAGCGGAGATTTCACCCCTAACGACGTACGCCTTCTGATTATTGTACCCCACAAATCGGAACACACTTCTCAACGCAACACGGCATACAGATCCAAAACAATCAGACGATAGACTTGTGTCAAAGCAGAACACGTTAGCAGCGTGAATAATATATTCAAATTGTGTACATATTTTACATGTATCATTATAAGAAAACAAATGACAAAATATGTAGGATCAATGTAATAAAATATACCAAGATAAAAACACCATAATACTCCCTCCCTAGAGCGTGAGAAGAGAATG
The DNA here is from genome assembly GCA_013407085.1 of Atriophallophorus winterbourni. NCBI lineage: Eukaryota > Metazoa > Platyhelminthes > Trematoda > Plagiorchiida > Microphallidae > Atriophallophorus > Atriophallophorus winterbourni. The sequence continues at coordinate 4,344 of JACCGJ010013707.1, read as the reverse complement.
AAACGCTCGAAACGGAAGATTAATCCGTATAGTCTGCAAGATTTGCAGGCCACCTGACGGTACTACCGGAACGAGTTAGTCGAGTTTGGAGAGCGATGGGGGGTGAGCATATGAATGGTTGGGTAGACTGGGTGGACTGTGATCTATGTTCACTTGGATTTGAGGGACTGTGTGGAAATGGAATAACTGCAGTCTAAGTAGTGCTTTCAATCTTGGTGGGAACAGCGTCATGTTTGGGAGAGACATCAGACTTAACATAGACGACTTTCAGACGATCAATGCTGACGGTGTCGTGCTTACCATTCTTGTCGATGACAAAATACTTTGCATGTCTGCTGATTACTTTGAAAGGGCCAGTGTAGGGAGGTTGAGGAGGTCTACGAACGTGATCCGTTCTGACAAAAACAAAATTACATGTTCGTAAATCGGCAGGAAGATAAAAAGGACGGGTATTGGAACGGGTAGGAGTTACGCGTAATTGACGCATGAATGTTCGTAAACGATTGACGTTATGAGGAATGCTGACGTCAATCAGAACGTCAGGTGATGCGATCAACTCACCTGGGAGAAGAAGTGTAATGCCATATAGTAACTAAGCCGCAGAACAACCAAGATCTTTTTTTACAGACGTACGGATCGTGGAAAAAATTAATGGCAAATGCTCTGCCCAAATACTCTGTATTTTCATGAGACATCAACGCAGCCTTCAACTGGCGATGAAATCTTTCTACCAAATTATTAGCAAAGGGATGATATGTTTTATTTCGAATGTGGTTCGTACCAAGTAGGTTATTTATCTCACGAAATAGGGTTGATTAAAATTGGGATCCACGCTCAGTGGTCATGGTTGACGCAACACCAAAGTTGCTAATCCAGCTTTGCAGGACAGTTTTCGCCACCGTTTCCGCACTAATGTCAGGAATAGGAACAGCATTCGAACGACTTGATGGCGTTATCATTCATCTTAAAATCGCGCTCCTTGCCGCGTAGTAAATCTGTCATTGGCTGAGATACAGCAGCATAATGTGGAATGAACCGCCTATAATAGTTCACAAGACCGAGAAAACGCCTCAAATGGCGAAGGGAAGTTAGGCAGGGATACTCACTGGTGGCTGATACATTTTGTGGCACGGGTTTGATACCAGAACTGTTGACAAAGTGACCGAGGATTTGCAAGGAAGCAACGCCAAACAAACATCTGTCAGGATTAACAATAATGCCGTAAAGTGACAAACGTTGGAAAACTGTACGCAGGTGTTCAACGTGTTCCGTAGGAGTGGAACTAGCGATAAAAACATCATCAATATACACATGAACAAAAAACAAACCTTGGGATCTCTTCTTTGGCGACGGGTATCTGATGATAGGCACGAACTAGATCCAACTGAGAGAAAACGGATTTGCCGTTAAGGGATAGGGCAAAATCGTGTATGTGGAGGATAGGATAACGATCAGGGACAGTCACTCGATTTGGTGCACGATAATCACCACATGGACGCCAGGCGTCCGTTTTGTTTTTTTCAACCATGTGTGAGTGGTTGCCCAGGGAGAATGAGAGGGTCGAATGATACCAAGCTCCAACATGTGCTCGAATTCCAATTTGGCAACTTTAAGCTTTTTGGGAGCCAATCTGCGAGGTTTGTTGAAAATGGGCGGACCGCGGGTCACAATATGTTGTTTGACATCGTGTTTGACAGGAGTGTTAGATGATGGAGGTTTCAAAATATTAGAAAATTCTGTCACGAGGGAACTGTATGTAGAGGACGTGTCTGGAATAATCCAGCTTTGCAGGAAAGTTTTCGCCATCGTTTCCGCACTAATGTCAGGAATAGGAACAGCTATGGGCCAACGGGTGAAACGATCAATACAAGTGAGAATGTATGTAAAACCATTGGATATATCCATGGGACCTATCAGATCGATGTGGACATGTTGGAAACGTTCGTGCGGTAGAGTAAATAAACCAGGGGCGCTGGTGGTATGAAGCTGGATGCAAGATTTAGTCCATGATTGAATGTCCATATGCATACTCGGCCAGATAAAATGCTCGCTGATAAGTTTGCGAGTAGCGCGGATACAGGGATGAGAAAAACCGTGGAAGTGATCAAAAACAATTCGTCTGAATGAAGCGGGAACCAAAGGACGGGGTTGGGTAGTAGAAAAATCACACAATATATGCAAGTTTGAATTGGACATAGGAATTTGTGGAACACGAGAAAATGATGATTCGTCGTACTGTTAGAGTTCGGGGTCGTTCTGTTGAGCAAGATCTAGCTGCTGTAGATCCAAGGGGAATTACGGACTGTAGAAATTTCTATACCGGAAAACGCATCAGCAACAGTATTGGACGGTCCACATAAATATTTATTATCACGTGTGAATTGGGAAATAAAGTCCAAATGTCGGATCTCACGAGGTGAATATTTATCTAAAGCAGCAGCAAGGGCAAATATTAAGGGCTTGTGGTCGGTCCAAACAGTGAAATTGCGACCTTCTAGCAAATGGCGAAAATGACGTATTGCATAATAGATGTCCAACAATTCACGACCCAACGTACTATATCGTGTCTGAGCTGATTGGAGACGTCAAAAAAGAAAGCAAGTGGTTTGGTGATACCGTCGACTTCTTGTTTAAGGACTGGACCGACTGCTTCTTGTGAGGCGTCTGTGGCGAGTGATAACTCCGCATTAAAACACGTAGACATGTACGTCAGTGAAGTAGCTGCATTCAAGGACGATTTTAAACATTCGAAAGACTTGATTGCGTTATCATTCATCTTAAAATCGCGCTCCTTGCCGCGTAGTAAATCTGTCATTGGCTGTGATACAGCTGCATAATGTGGAATGAACCGCTTATAATAGTTCACAGGACCGAGAAAACGCCTAAACTGGCGAAGAGAAGTTGGACAGGGATACTCACTGGTGGCTGATACATTTTGTGGCACGGGTTTGATACCAGAACTGTCGACAAAGTGACCGAGGATTTGGAAGGAAGCAACGCCAAACAAACATTTGTCAGGATTGACAATAGTGCCGTAATGTGACAAACGTTGAAAAACTGTACGCAGGTGTTCAAAGTGTTTCGTAGGAGTGAAACTAGCGATGAGAACATCATCAATATATACATGAACAAAAAACAAACCTTGGGATCTCTTCTTTGGCGACGGGTATCTGATGATAGGCACGAACAAGATCCAACTAAGAGAAAACGGATTTGCCGTTAAGGGATAGGGCAAAATCGTGTATGTGGAGGATAGGATAACGATCAGGGACAGTCACTCGATTTGGTGCACGATAATCACCACATGGACGCCAGGCGTCCGTTTTGTTTTTTTCAACCATGTGTGAGTGGTTGCCCAGGGAGAATGAGAGGGTCGAATGATACCAAGCTCCAACATGTGCTCGAATTCCAATTTGGCAACTTTAAGCTTTTTGGGAGCCAATCTGCGAGGTTTGTTGAAAATGGGCGGACCGCGGGTCACAATATGGTGTTTGACATCGTGTTTGACAGGAGTGTTAGATGATGAAGGTTTTAAAATATTAGAAAATTTTGTCACGATGGAACTGTATGTAAAGGATGTGTCTAGAATAAGCACACGAATTGTTTGTATGAGTGAATTACAGAAAACTCCTAATGTTTCGAGCTTTGCTGAATTGTCGATGAGCTTACGATTAGCAAAATCAACAGGAAGATTAAAAATAGAAAGGAAGTCTGCACCTAAAATCGGCACTTTTACATCCCTCACAATGAAAATCCACCGAAAGTTATGCCTGAGACCTAATTCGAGAGGAAATTATCTTTGACCGAATGTAGAAATTTTCGTGCCGTTTGCCGCCTGTAACGTCAACAAAGACGGGTTTTTGCGTTCCATACTGGATGGTGGTATGACGCTAATGAATAACCCCGTATCATATAAGCAACACTATAACCATTCATCACCTCCTCCTACACCTTTTTGTAATATTCAACCTTATTATAATTCATCTACTATTACACAGTATCCCTCCTATTATAATAATTATACTACCCAAACTTTATTTTACAATCCTTATTTTTCTCGCTCCAATTATGAACCATACTTCAACAATAATACCACTTTTTTTTCAAAAATACATAAATTAAATTTTAAGCATAGTAAACTTTCTAATGCACTCACCCCAAATCCTTCAACTTCCGACCTTTGTATTGTTCGTTTTCTGGTCATAAATGCTAGATCAATTATACCTAAAATCCATATACTAAAATCTTACCTATCTTCTAAACCTGTAGATATTATTCTTATAACTGAATCCTGGACCAGTGATGATCACTCTGACTCTAAACTCATGATACCTAACTACCAGG
>JACCGJ010013706.1:0-43643 GCA_013407085.1 Atriophallophorus winterbourni | reverse complement strand
ACTTACTACCCGAGGAAATACCATCGGCAGCTTAGTAAGTACATTCAAACATGTATATGTATGAAAGCACAAGCCTGGTCCAGGCAAAGTGCCGCACAGTCAGAGACAAACATGTGTTGGATGAAGGGTGGCAGATGTTCCTTCCGGAATATTACCCGTATGAATCAGTCCCCATCGTTCTTTTTTAAAAAAAAACAGCTTTTAAATTTTCAATTTTGGGAGACATAAAGGTGTTTGTTTTAGCAATGCTCATCGTTTTGATGTAATTGACTACTGTAAATACACTTTGCAATCAATTAGACATGCAACATTTTAAAACAGAAGTAGCGGGTGCTTACAAGCATATCTCCAAGCGGAAAAATACTACTTTAAGCATTTTTACTTCATATAGACAGGCGACTGTCAGTATAAGACCAACAATGGTGTGCAAAATATAAAGCTTTAACCACCAGAAGCATCAAAAATATTCTAGCGAAAAATGATTGAATGATTGATGGGTAACAAAATATTGTGATGTTATTTTATTGAGACAGATTCGGAAGACTTATAAAATTAAGGATTCTTATTGAAAAGAGAATTAAGAAACCTGGGAAGCTTGTTCTGTTCTAAATTTGTAATTTGATAAGATAAGATTTGATAAGATATTAATCGTAAAAAATATAAGTCTTTTTACAGACAGTAGACAACAAATCCATTCCAAATTGAAATAACATACCAAGATCAGACATTTTGAAACTGCCGGTTATTTTCAAGGTTCAAGTTCAAGTTCAAGTTCAGTTCAGTTCAGTTTGCACAGGACAGTATGTGGCTGACAAGCCAATCGAGCGTCCAGAATTTCTTTCGGTGGAATGCTGCGGAGAAGCGCCCACCACTGCCAAAGGGTCAATCCTTTTTCTCCGTGTGGAACCTCTGATGGTCGTAGGACTAGGAGAATGTAGTTGGAGGAGCACCGCGCTATAATCGATGCACTGCCAAAAGGTAATTTTCTTTCTTCTCTGTTTGCAATCTCTGATGATCGCGGTGCCAGGCGCTGTAGTAGTAGGATAGTAGTAGGACAGCAACGCGCAATAATCGATGCTGGAAAAAAGAAAAGGCAGTTTCTCCTCACCAGCACGGTGAGAGGTCAGCTGATGGAGAATCAAGAATAGGAAGATGCTCTAAAATTGCTACAGTGAATAGCGAGCAAAATGGAGGACAACCTAAGCATGGTAATCATGGGATGTAATCAGAGAATAACTTACCCCAGTCACGGTCTAAACCCTGCTTGAAAGTTGAGACGGAACTACAGGAGATAAGTTCTTCAGGGAGCTTGTTCCAGAAGTTGACCACCCTGAAGCTGAAAAAGTTTTTCCTAGAATCTAGTCGACATCGTTCCTTAGCGAGCTTGAGTGCGTGTCCGCGAGTGCCCAGCTTAGGACTTAAGGTAAAGATGTCATCTGGATTAACGCCGCTTAAGCCCTTTAAGATCTTAAAGGTTTCAATCAAATCACCTCTCAAACGACGACGCTTAAGAGAGAAAAGACCCAGAGCCCAAAGGCGATCAGCATAACTTTTCCCACGCTGACCCTCAATCATGCGTGTTGCTAGTCGCTGGACGCTTTCAAGTCGAATGATATCCTTCTGGTAGTGAGGATACCACGCCTGGACACAATATTCCAAATGCGGCCTGACTAACGCCTTGTAAAGTGGCAGGAACACGTCGGGACTTCTGCTGGAAAGCACCGACTTCAACCGAAAAAGCACATTGCGTGCACGTTGCGCTGCAACAGCGCATTGGTCCTCCCATTTGAAGTCAGCTCTAACTAGAACACCCAAGTCCTTAACCCGCTGTGTGGCATCAACGCTAATAGGAGTACCTGACACCTGGACTGTGATCTTGTCGACCAGAGCAGACAAGAGTTGGCACTTATTGAGGTTCAGTGGGAGGTCCCAAAGTATGGACCAGTCAATGACCCGCTCGAGGTCGTGCAACAGAGTATCTTCATTCGTTGAACCAATGAACTTCACGTCATCCGCAAAAATGAAGCACGGGCACTCCAAAATAGGCGACAAGTCATCGATAAAAATTAGAAAGAGCAGCGGACCTAGCACAGACCCCTGAGGCACCCCACTTATCACCTCCGTTTGGATCGACAACGTAGATTCTACTCGCACTCTAAAGGTCCTACCTGTCAGGAATGATTTTATCCAAGCAAGTAAACTACCCCGTATGCCTTTTGCTGCCAGCTTAGTTTCTAAAAATCTGTGGCTGACGGAATCGAAAGCCTTGCTAAAATCTAGGTAGAGCGCTTCGACCGGCTTCCCTTCATCCAACCTTTTCGTAGCAATATTGAGGAAACTCAAGAGGTTAGTCAAACAAGACCTCCCTTTCAGGAATCCATGTTGAGCTACACTAAGTAGAGAATGCTGGCAGAGATGCTGGCAGATTTTGTCGCGTATAAGTCTTTCCAATACTTTCGAGACGATGCTGGTCAGGCTGACTGGTCTATAGTTACCAAGAATCGACCTGCAACCACCTTTGTGTATTGGTACTACTATGGCTTCTTTCCACTCACGAGGAACCATTGCCGAGTGCAAACATGAATTGAAGAGCTCACATAGTGGTTCTGCAAGCACTGGGGCGAGATTTCTCAACATAATTGAGTGGATGTGATCCGGACCCTCAGCCTTGTTAGCACGAACATGAATAAGAGCTCCATACACCTCCGCCTCATTAAAGGACAAATCATCTAGTGCAGGGACACCAGACGGAAAGTTAAGCAACTCAGGCGGTGTGAGTAAAGAATTATCCCTACGCTGAACGCTACTGAAAAACTTTGAGAAGGCTGCCGCCTTAGCTAGGTCACTAGTAGCTACTTGTCCATCCTCCAGTTTTAAGTCACCGATGTTTACCCTAGCTTCGGATACCTGCCTAATTGTTTGGCAATGAAGCATCAAGAGGTTTAACCTCTACTATCATAATTATTAAATCAATCTTACGTTCGAAAGCTCCATAAAACATGAGTTTTATTAATTTTGAAATAATATTGGCCGTGGTAAAGAGCAGAAAATCCGTATAATAATGCGAATAATATGTGTAGCAGTATCAGTAATAATGTTGTTGTTATAATGCAGTGCTCACATTACTATTCCTTACACACCACAAACGGCTTACAACTAGTTAGTTTTCATCAAGTAGAGACAGAAATATCTAGTTTAGTGAGCCTTGATTATGTGGACTCTCTTTGCTTGAAATTGGCTGATGCTGTACATATCAAGTGAGCAAAGATCAGTTGCTTTACAACGGTTCAAATGACAAAACAGTTAACTGGCAAGGATTAATTGCTCCGATAGACAATTCTCCATCGATCCACGGAAAGTAAATATGAGCGAGATGTATCTGCTCTCCCATAAATAGAATTGATGCACTGCTTAAATGTGCATGCTGTCAAGTGGAGAAGCGAGTAAAGCTTAGTATGTTTGACAGTAGAACCTGCGAGAAAGCTGTCGTGCTCAAGTCGCTCTATTCCTTCACGAAACATATTTCAATATGTATGTACGCTAATTAGTTTGTGCTTACCTTTGAAAGTATTCCCTGTCGTGTATGTCCCTCCATTTATTAACTTTATATTTTTCGTGGTTTTGTGGTAGTTGGGCATTCAGTGCATAATAACGGTGTCTCAAGAAGACGATGATGATGATAATGATGATTATGTTGTCTTTCGTCGGAAAATATCGAACATGAATGTTCATAACAATCGGATAAAGTTTCATGATCTGCAGTTTTTCGAATGACTAAACAGTACGATTCTAGAGGAACAATCTCTCCACTAACGCTTGCAACAATAGGTAAAATTTGGTCATTTTGCGTTATTTTCACGACTGTGGCGCGATTTGCATTCAGCAGTTACATTTCTGTATGCGCTCCTCTCAAGCTTGCAGATGACGCTTCACTTAATGCCTGCAATGTGAGCGGTCATTAGGCAGTTTATCTCAACTCAATGGCAAATGCTATCTTATATTTTTTTAACCGTCTTTGTACCGCAAGTGAGGTTTGCCCAATGGTCGACTACGCGATTGCAACTCACCACAATTATCGTTTTTATAATATCGATAGTTTCGTGAAGTTATTTCCACATTTTTTGAAATTGCTTAGACGTATCTCGATAAGGTACGTCAGCAGAATCCTCCAAGACACCTAGAAGCACAATACTTCTTGTATTTCTTTTATACTCGAGATTGCATCAATCAATTTTCCTCCCACCATGGTAGATATGTTTGCATACGACACGTAAAATAGTTACGCGTATTTTAGTTACACCTACTCGTCCTCTTCAGGCTGTCGCATTATTCGTGAGAGGCGTGAATTATTTTCGTGAGGAAAATTCGAGTGGCGGTTCAGCCGATCTATTGATCGGGTAGTAACTGCAAATATAACACTGAGGTTTACACAGGCGGATTTTTTGTTACAATTTGTATCGCTAATTTTAGAAAAAGTTTTTGCAGAGTACTTTATCGTATCCGCTAATTTGAATAGTCAACGTTCCCGGCAAACACTAACCCTTCTTAGACACCATCTGTAAGGTTATCTGGACAAATTTTCTCCTCTTCAAATATGATGAATTCTCTATAAGCTATATGGCAGTAACTACTAAGTCAGGCTACATTGCTGCCTTTATGTCATTTTTTATCAGTTCAATCAGTTTTGAATACGGGATTTTAGTCCATTTAAACATGTCTCAATTTCATTTCAAGGTGGTTTGTTCAATTGTGATAATGTTTCATGAATTTTATGGAAGTAACTTTCAAGTGTGTCGAACAATGGTGCCCTTTATGTCATTTATTATCAGTTGAATCCGTTTCGTTCGTTTTCCAGTCCATTTAAACGCGTCTCAATTTAATTCTCAGGGGTTTTTGCCTACGAGGATGACCCTGTTAGCTTGGTCTTGCAAAATTAGCAAAGGTAACAATCATTGGTTAAATAATCTCCATTAATAATCTCCACTAAACCCGAGGACAGACATTCGTCCCATTTTGTATGCACTGTTAAGGAAAATGCCTAACACTTCACAGACTTAGCCTTAGAACTTACCGAATTTCGGAAAACCGAACACATGCAGCCCAATATGCTTTGTTTTCTTGTCAGGGTCATCCGGTCACGGTTGTGAGCAACACAGTTCTGTATTTTGTGCACAATGACTGGTTAGTCGAGTGAGCGATGATGAATATCATGAGCGCGAAAATGTGACGTGTTCACGAATAAGAGCTAACTCAGAATTGAATTCACGCGATACGCTGCGGTAGTTAATCGCTCGATGTTGAATATGAATCAGTCGATGGCGAAGAATAAGATGTCTTTAATGGCGTTAATCTCTTCGATGACTTGAACAGTATTGTATAAGTCTCGAGCGGTTAAGTGGTCCTTTTTAATTAATTATTAAAGTCATATTTTAATATATGCGGTAATACGGCGTTGTTGTAATAAGCTGAAATCCTGTCGTACGATATCTAGTATAGTTTATAATTTTTCTCATATGCGGCAAGAGTAAAGATATTCTGAATCTGATTTTGTCAACGTGCTACCTATCGTAAAACTCTGCAACGGTTTTTCAAGATTATATATTTTAGATCAAATGCTAAAACCTCTTTTGTTGAGTTGTTTCGTCCGCTTACAATAACTTTTACTTGCCGAGAGGAAGAATGTAGAGGGCAGTAAAAAGCATGTTCTCAACCATATGTGTATTATGTTATCTTTAATCTGATAGGAACAATTAACAAATGCTAAATTGCCTTCGAAAGCTGATATTTTAGAATGTATTCATCATTTTACCACAGAGACCATTACACAGATTTCGGCTCTGCTCATGTCTACGTGATTGAAAATGGTGATTTGAAATCACAAAGTAAAAATTTGACCAGACCTCACTGGTGGTACAAAGCTTTTGACACCGACCATACGAGTTAATTACCGCATGTTATTTAACGCTCAATTTGTTTGCGCCGTGTTAAGTGTCATAAAGATGCTGTTTTTCTACGTGAGATAGCGAATTGCCTCCCATGTCTTGTGTAGATCATCGATGCACATCGGTTAATCATTCCAGATTCATACTCAACAAATTTCCGTATCACTAATCACACATATTCTAAATGATCATTTCATCCAGCGGAGTTGAGAGAGTCAAACATATTTTAACCGTTTTGATTCATTTAAACGATGTCAGCATTATCTACGTTCAACAGACTAGAGCACTATAAACTCGGCCTCGGCTTGAAGCTGCGAATCAGAAATTGCCAGTGGATTGGGCTTCATAATAATAAGTTCTGACCACCTATAAGGTTTTCTGTGAAGAGCTTTCATATTTCTTCTGCTGGTGCGTATGAAGCACCAGTGCTACCTGCTCAATTTCTAAGTTCTAAACTCAAATTTTAATCATTTTGTTCTTAAATCCAACAAACATTCCAAAATTTCCTCCATGTCGGATAAGGAAGTTATGTATGTTCTGACTAAATAACCGATTTTAATTAAACACTACGCAATTCACATCGTGTAAAAATGAAATGTCGAAATTCTGCTTACGATTTTATAGAGTATCATCAGGTATGCATAAAATATCGGCCAGCGAATAAATGCACCGAATTCAAAAATATTTATTTCAGGTTCGCGTCATCCATAGAAAAATTTCAAGGATATGATATTCATTGATCTCAGATTTCCTTGATCTGTTACACTACGTATGTTAGATCTTAACAATATAAAGCCGCTTCTTTGTTCACATTTCATGTGAATTTTAAGATCCAGACATTCTCTCATTCACTTTCCGCATTTCATTATGTTTTACTCGCTCATGTTCAATAATTGGACTCCAATTTATCGCGAAATATTTTCGGTTTAAACTCGATCGCGTAACGTGATATTGTTTTCAAAATGACCAGAAATGTGTTAGGTTTACCCCATTAGTTGAAGTTTGTTTTCTTATAGTTTGACTGTTTCAATATTGTAACGTGTCTACTGAAAAATTCGAGTTTGGTTCTGTTATACTTGGGATTTTGCAAGTCATTCAACTTGCAAAATTTTGTCGAATTTCAATCAGAGTCGAAAAACCCATTGGTCAATTAAGAAAAATAGTTATGCTGATAAATGACCGCACGCGTAATATCGCATGAGAATTCTTGATTCTAAAAATGGCCAAATGTTTCATGAACTTTATTCGCATTATCGGCAATCCTCAGCACCCGATAGGCAACAGTTCAGTGATAGCTTTAGTCTTAAGGTAATTTCATGGGCTATCGGCATTCTCCTCTAAAGACTAATTGATTCTTTCCGTTGTAGATAATACTATATCAACAGCCAGGAAAATCATATGCACCGCTAAACATGGAAGTAATTGAAGACGTGGACTTGGGGACGTTTCAATATCTGGTTTTGATCTGAGGCACAGTGTGTAAATGTTCATGTCGTGTGTAATTTCTAGAGTTGTTGAATTATGAAAGCTGAATATGATAGCATGTAGCACAATTCGTCAAAGATATTTGCTATCCGATAAATGATTTCGTCGTAAGATTATCCCGAGATTTCAGTTCAGCTTACATTTTGATTTAACATCAGCGCATTTAGCTGATTACTCAATTAAAAACGAATGTATTTATAACCAATATGCCTTCGGTTAATTGGCAATAGTTTACAAAGAAGAGCAGTTAGCTAATTAGTGAATTAAAACCGAATGTATTCAAAACCTTTGCGGCTATATGCCTTTCCATATTTGGCGATTGTTTCCAAATCAGACTGTAAAGTCATAATGAAACTTTTAAATTTGACGCTAAATATGAACAATTAGCTCTATATGATAATAACATGGACAGCAAAGTTATATTTGAATGCCATTTTTGTTGTACAACGAACCACAATGTTCAAATTTAGAATCAAGCAATCAAGGCGATTATGGATAACCAAAGTGATGTGTTGCTACGGGGGATGAGAACAACATATCTGAATGGAAGTTTTTATTTATTGAGATAATTAATAAATTGAGAGATAAATCATTTTTATCTAACGCCATCAATGGTGCATTTGAAATAAAAAAGACAAGCTTTTGAAATTATCATGCTTTATTTTTATATACTTTTTTCACTTTGTATGCTGTGTTCACTTTACCGCGGAAACTAGTCCATTCCTGTATGAAAAATAATCGAAACCTTATATTAATATAGTTAGAGGGGGAGGGGAATTCTTAAAAATTACCATTTTGTCCAAAGTTTTGCGACGCAATCAAATGTTCGAAAATGTTTTGATATTCATTCAAGTCATCAAGTATAATTTTGGTAAGGTATATTTTTTGCGAATAACCAAACTACTGGTTTGTATGAGTAAACTGATTAGTTTTGAACTATTAGCTTTATGCAAAAACGAAGGCCTCACTTCACAAGAATGTTTCAGTAGAACTGGAATCTCCTAATTTTTAAAGTTAGCATGGTAACCGGCCCTAAGTTGGCGAATTCAGTGTCACTCAAACATTATTCATGAATGGAACACATAAACTGAATATTTAAACGTTGTCTCTCAATAAGTACGACTAAGGTGAATTGGAGATGACTTAAAATTACACTGATTAGTTAAATAATTGAAAAATAATCCAATCCATGGGTTTGCTTGTATTCTTTTTCTGAACATCGGAGATCATTGTTCCAACTCTTCAGAAAACGATACATTCCCATTAGATATACATAAATTTCACATTGCTGGATCCCAAGGTAATACTGTTATTTATTTAGAATTTTCATGAAATCGACTGTACGTATTTAGCTGGTAAAAGTTACTTGTGGACACAGGCCATGTACAGATTTGAATGAAAAAATGATTTACTGCTGAATCTGAAAAGTATAAACACTGGCAGCGGAGCCATTTATGAAAAAACGTTGATTTCTCAGGGGTTTCAACTTAAGTAGTGTATTTCGAGGTAGACCTCCTATGAAAATAGGCAAAAATAAACCCCGGGGTGCGAGACTGAATGTTCGCATAGAATGTTCTGACATTATTTCCAGAAAGGTAAATAATTAATAAAGCGAGCAATCAACCGCTCAGAAATATAGCTCAAGGCGGAGAAATTTATCGGAATTGTACACCGAGATTAAACCATCTAATGGAGACTTGTAAACGTTTATTGAGATTAACACCGATGTGGTGACTTTTAATTGCTCTACGTGAGATTACATATTAAAAACCGATGGCATATCTTAGATGACAGTTAAAAAATTCGAAACACAGTAATATCACTCATTCAAATAAGTCCGTCATCACTCCCAATGTAATATTTAAAAACATAAAGTATTCGACAAATATACAATTTTAAAAATTTGAGTTTGGTTCTGTTATACTTGGGATTTTGCACGTCATTCAAGTTGGAAAATTTTGTCGAATTTCAATCAGAGTCAAAAACGCATAGATGGATTGAGAAAAATATTTATGCTGATAAATGTCCGCATGCGTTATGTCGTCCGAGAATTCTTCATAGTAAAAATGGTTAAATGTTTCATCAACTTAATTCGCATTATCGGCAATCGTTAGTGCTCGATAGACAACAGTTCAGTGATAGCTTCAGTCTTAAGGTAATTTCATGGACTATCAGCATTCTCCTCTCAAGACTAACTGATACTTTCCGTTGTAGATGATACTATACCGACAGCCGGGAAAATAATATGCGCCGCTAAACATGGATGTTATTGAAGACGTGAACTTGTGGACGTGTCAAAATCTGGTTTTGATCCGAGGCACAGTGTGCAAATGTTCTAGTCGTGTGTAATTGCTTGATTAGTCGAATTATGAAAGCTAATATGATAGCATGCAGCACAATCCGTCAAAGATATTCGCTAGCCGTTAAATGATTTCATCGTAAGATTATCCCGATATTTCAGTTCAGACAACATTTTGATTTGACATCAGCGCATTTAGCTGATTACTTAATTCAAAAACGAATGTATTTATAACCAATATGCCTTCGTTTAAAAACATAACGCAGTGAGGTTCAAAGTAATTCAAGGAGTTAATGTCTCTCAGGACTACTACTTCACGAAAATCATCGATCAAAGAAATCGAGAAGTGATAGAAACAAAAATTTGATTTGTAAATACACTAATTGTGCTTATGTATTGAGTTTAGAGATTTGAAATGTTAACATATAGTTGTCAAGTTGTCCATTAACATGTTTGGGCTCGGTGCACAAATATGATATGGGGTCAGAGAGCTCTGTATAAAACTATCGCAAATATATTATATGCTGGAAGCGGTTTTGAAGTTCTGGTCTTCCTTTCATCACCAAGAAAGGGCAACCATGTAACCCTGGAATGCGAGTTACTCCTATTTTATGGTAAACCCCAACATAAGCTATATCTGCGAATTTCATTAGTTTGTCCATGGTGTCCTCATGCAGGCAACAGCGCTTCGTCCAGAGCAAAACGGTTAACGTACGGATGCGATTTGGGGTATGACAAGGAACAGCCTTCATTTCCAGCATCGACTACCTGTTTTTTCGTACCTGTTCGCATGAAGGTTGAAGCTAAACGGTGCTCAGCTTCAGTCTTCGGTAGCGTACGTAACGGCGACGCAATATGGAGGCGTTAAAAGCTTACTCCTTCATGCGCGAAATAACCCTATTATATGAAAGTGCAACAGAAGTAGATACCTTAGACGATGGCTCTGCCGTCATGGCAAGCACATAAATGGCTCGATTGATTTCATTGCGTAATCGAAGCTAGCAATATATATATGTATATACTTCAAGATTTGAGTACACGACTGAATTACTTCTCTAGATTCCCGCAATCTCGTTCATTAATTTCCACTGACTTTTCACAGAGTAATTGTGAGTGGAGTCGTGATACATCTTGAATACGGTGTGGAAGAATATTATGCAGCACGTATAGTTGTATTTCAATAATCATTTGTACACCGCCTAGCAGTAGGCTGGACATTATTTCTATCTCAAAAAGGTTGTCAGTGTTTAGCGTTAAGCATCCGGTCACACTTTAAGAACGCTGTCCCTTTCTCGTTCAAGATTACTGTCATTACGGGCGTTGTGGCTACTAGCGAACAAAATTTTAAATGGTAGATTGATTTGGTAATTTCCTATCTTGTCAATTGTTTCGTTCATACGTTTGTTCACCTCGCCAAAATTGACCTGTTTCGTTCTCATTATTATGCCGAACGAGAATTGCAATACCTATTCTCATATCCCAATTACAGACTTAAGATTTATGGTTATGTTCTCGAAAACAAAAATTTCATTGGTCAAGCTACGTACCTGATGCAGGTGGAGCTGTGAAGTAAAAGATATAACATTTTAAATAACTGTTATATGAGCTTGCGTAAATAAACAATTTTCTAATAATTGTTCCATCGAGAGTTTGTGTCGTTTCTTGGATTGTGGTGTTTGTATTCACAGGTGATAATCTAGTATCACATAAAAGCAAGTTATTGTGACATTTTGTATGCAACCGTCCTTATGTTGAACCATATTTTCTTCATTTCAGAAATTTATTCATTTTTGAGTACATCTAATAATGCGTAAAATAATACAAGATTCTACTCAGTACTTCTATTCTAGCTGCAAGAAACAGGTTCCTAGATGTTTAAAGTGACACGTGTGCTTGCGTTGGGCACATTCACGTACACTGGACTGTCGCTAACTTACTTTATGTTATATGCAGCCCATCGGTGACTTACATGGAATCCGTAGAAACTGTGCTTGAGGAGCGTGAATCTTCTTGACGGACTTCAGCCTTCCCCTCAAAGACCTTTTTCGAATCAAAAAACCCTATCTTAAGTAGTTGTCTGTTGTTATCTTCGAAAATAGTCAGCATGAAACTCGCTTTAGACGACAGAGGGCGAATCTATCTCAATTCTCCTTACTTATGCAAGCACACAGAAAGCAACTTGAAGAAAATCGTGTTGATCATACTAGCCCAATAATTGTTGTTCGCGCACATGTTTATCTTGCGAGCAGTGGGTGTTGAGCTGCAAGCTGGATAACAAAGAAACACACCACGATCAATTAATGTTTGCATTCTTGACGCAGATTGCACATTTTATCTAAGACACGCAGGCAAGCAAAGTGACCGCTTGCATGTCGCAGAGCAAATCAGTGTTTTCAGCATGCAAACTTCTACTCCACTAAAACGAAATGACCTGGCCGGTAAGAGAGAGGAGACCCAAGCGATGCATCAACCAGATCACCAAACAGTACAATGGCGACTTCTTTCTCTCAAAAATGCAAAAAGTAAATCGCATAACTGTTTAGTGCAACTTGACACCCGCGCCTCACAAGAAAACGGTCAGCCCAATTACAATCTAGATTCTCGAAGTTATGTGTAAATCGTAGCTCATCTAATTCACTCCCTAGGCGAAACGGAGTAAATGAGTGTATTGTGATGATAACGCTACATCGAACATGTTGTACTTTAACACGAAAGAGCGCCACCTTCGCATTATTTTCTTCAGAGGACTAGTCGTGAAATATCTGAAGTGAATGAAACCACAAAAGTGGAATTGAATGCAAGGTGCTCAAAAAATAATGATCAATATCTTGATGTAATAAAGACTTCAATGAGTTTGAAGCAGCCTATTGTATTACGACCGAGTCCGGCACCATTTATTAGTGCTCTGCTGGTCTACACAAACCATAGTCGCCTTAGAAATAGATGAGCTGAACTCCTCTGCATTTTTGACGTCAGATACAACAAAATTCTTGGTGGAACTGAATTATGGTCGTCAGATAATGACCATGTACACGTTGCAATAACTGACAGGTTTAGCGCCATTAAAAGTGATCGACCTATTGTTAATCTGGAGGACACTGCTGATTATTGATTATGGTATTCCTTTTGAGAATTGTATTTCTCTTTCTATGAGTATTTTCCAGATAACATATGCCTTGCTGATTCAAGGATGCACGCGCAGAGTTGTAGAAGGAGATGCTCATTTGCAACTTAGGCTTTTTACTCTTTTGAGAATAGCACCATATGTTTTGTTATGGTATGTTATGTTTTAGTCATACAAAAACGTACGTGTATTTAAAGAAAACGCACGCATATTTTGAAGAACGCGAAGTAATTTTATGACCCCCTAGACCCCCATGTATTTTGCCAACACTTCGAAGAGACAATTGAATTCCGAAAGCGTGGGTATATATATCTAATATCGACCTAGTTATTCCAACTGCTATAAGCGGTTTAGAAGTTTTAGTCTTCCTTTCATCACTGTGAAAGAGCAACCATGTTACCCAATAATGCGAGTTACTCCTATTTTTATGGTAAACCCCAACATAAGCTATATCTGTGAATTTCATTAGTTTGACCTGAAATGAAGTGAATTTGTTACTGAATAAGACAATACTCAATTCACCAACAGGGTCAAAGAACTCTTCAAATTCAGGTTTAACAATACGTGAACATTGCATTTTCTATTTTACATTATGATCTGAGGCATCCATAAGCGTTCGTTGAGTGCTGGGAGTGACCATGTGTGAAGCACAATATATGGTAGTTACTTATACTATTCAAATTTACCAAAATCAATGATTCGATTATTTTTAAACTGATGCTGTTGCTCTATATCACTGGACGTTGACCAACCCCAACTAACAATACTGCATTTCAGATTTGGAATCCAAATCTGTTTTTATCGGCTGCTGTTTGGCTATGATAATCGTTGTAGGAGATTTTGTACGGCAAACTCGTATAAATACTGCTGAGGATCACCAAGGCCACTAATTTTAAATATGTGATTTCTCCTATTTGCAAGACTGTCACGTCAACCTAATGTAATTTTAGCATACTGTTTTTACCAGATGATTTTCCTGACGTCTTTAATGTTCGTGAATGTTTCACGTTATTCTGGACGAAAAGACATGAGATTCTTAGTAAATAGTTTCAAAGCAGATATGTTTGTTTGCACTTCTCTTTACTAATTTTCTTAAATATGATCAGCTCATTCCTATTCACCTCATTCACTTGCACCAAATTTCATTAATAGACCGTGTCAAGATGACATGTTCTGACCGCTTTCAGACTTATTTGCATGCGTGATGCAATTTAGGCTCACTTACGCGGTGGAGGTTGTTCTGGAATGAGATAAAATAATTTGTATATGAAATGACCCATCGCAAATAAACATCGCTGAATAAAAATGAAATTCGTGTGTAAAAAGAGCATTTTTTTCCATGCAACTTTACTTTGTGCCTGTGATGCAAAAAGCGTTTTTAACTGAACATATAAGCTGCAAACATATACGCAACGTGTCCCGTACGTTTTAGTGGTTCTTTATTATCCCAGCCTCCATAGTGTTTGTGATAGAGACCGCAGGAGGTGGACCGAACGTGGTATAGAAAATCGTTCATCAAAGGACCGTGCCTCGTGGAAGGGGCAAGCGAATGAGAGAGAAGAGAAGAGAGGAGAGAGAGAGGAGAGAGAGAGAGAATTCTATATTCTATATTATATATATAATATATATATTATATATCTATATATATTTAATATTTAGTTTTATAATGCTTTCTTTGAGAATAGTGTTGAAAATCTCAGTGCTTTTCCCCAAACATTGAAAACAGATATACCCCATTTTTTTTTTGACGCTCGATTGGGGCAATAGAGAAGAAGAGAAGCGAAGGATGACGTTTCTATGGTGATTGAAGAATTTTTTTTCGAATAATCTAGGTAAAGCGCTTATACAGTCACTCCATCGATTGCAACTCAGTGAACGCTACGTTGACCTATGTCCAACATTGATGTTGAACAATCGAGAATGGACCGAAACATCGAGAAGAGTATGATCGAGGGCCACAGAAAAGTTACTTTGGTCTGACAAGAATTTATAACAATGTTAAAAATTTGAAAAAAACAATTGAGCGGAGCGGAAGGAAATTTTATATCTATATAATATAATATATATAATATATATAATATAATATATAATATATATAAAAGCTATTTTACGTTTATTTTGACTAACGGGTCTCTCATTCTAACCATGCATACCGCGAAAATTATAATCCTAGAATACGCACGGATAATTGTATTTTAATAATCTTTTGTACACCGCCTAGCAGTATGCTGGACATTATTTCCAGCTAAGAAAGTTTGTCAGTGTTGATATTTAAGCATCCATTTACACTTTGAAAACGCTGTCCCTTTCTCGTTCAGGATAATTGTCATTACGAGCGTTGTGGCTTCTAGCGAACAGAACTTTAAATGGTAGCAATTAGTTTGAATTAAAGATTAAGTTGGTAATTTCCTATCTTGACAATTCTTTCGTTCATACGTTTGTTCACCTCGTTAAAATGGACCTGTTTCGTTTAAATTAATATGCCGAACCAGAATTGCAATACCTATTATCATATCCCAATTACAGACTTAAGATTTATGGTTATCTTCTCGAAAACAAAAATTTCATTGGTCAAGCTACGTACCTGGTTCAGGTGGAGCTGTGAAGTAAAAGATATAACATTTTAAATAACTGTTATATGAGCTTGCATAAATAAACAATTTTCTAATAATTGTTCCATCGAGAGTTTGTGTCGTTTCTTAAAATTGTGGAGTTTGGATTTCCAGGTGATAATTTAGTATCACATAAAAGCAAGTTATTGTGACATTTTGTATGCAACCGTGATTCCTTAATTTATAAATTTATCCATTTTTTGAGTACATCTAATAATGTGTAAAATTATACAAGATTCTTCTCAGTACTTCTATTCTAGCTGCAAGAAACGAGTTCCTAGATGTATAAAGTGACAAGTGTGCTTGCGTTGGGCACATCCAAGTACACTGGACTGTCGCTAACTTACTTTAAGTTATATTCAGCCCATCGGTGACTTACATGGCTATGCGCTGACTGCATGGAATCCGTAGAATCTGTGCTTGAGGAGCGTCAAGCTTCTCGAAGGGACTTCAGCCTTCCGCTTAAAGACCCTCTTCGAATCCAAAAACCCTATCTCAAGTAATTGTCTGTTGTTATCTTTAAAAATGGTCAGCATGAAACTCGCTCTAGACCACAGAGGGCGAATCCATTGCAATTCCCCTAACTTATGCAAGCACCCAGAAAGCAACTTGAAGAAAATCGTGTTGATCATACTAGCCCAATAATTGTTGTTCGCGCAAATGTTTATCTTGCGAGCAGTGGAAGCTCAGCTGCAAGCTAGAAAACAAGGACGCATACCACGATCAATTGATGTTTTATTCTTGACGCAGATTTCCACTTTTATCCAATACACGAAGGCAAGCAAAGTGACCGCATGCATGTCGCAGAGCAAATCAGTGTTTTGAGCATGCATCCTTCTACTCCACTAAAGCGAAATTACCTGGTCGGTAAGAGAGAGGAGACCAAAGCGATCCATCGATCAGATCACCAAAACAGTACAATGGCGACTTCTTTCTCTCAAGAATGCAAAATTATACATCGGGTAACTGTTAAGTGCAACTTGACACCCGCGCCTCACAAGAAAACGTTTAGCTCAATTACAATCTAGATTGTCAAAGTTAGGTGTAAATCGTAGCTCATCTAATTCACTCCCTAGGCGAAACGGAGTAAATGAGTGTATTGTGATGATAACACTACATAGAACATGTTGTACTTTAACACAGAAGAGCGCCACCGTCGCATTATTTCCTTAAGAGTACTAGTCGTGGAATATCTGATGCGAATGAGACCATGAGAGTGGAATTGAATGCCAGGTGCTCAAAACGGTTAACGTACGGATGCAATTTGGGGTATAACAAGGAACAGCCCTTATTTTCAGCATCGAATCCCCGTTTTTTCCTACCTGTTCGCATGAAGGTTGAAGCTAAACGGTGCTCAGCCTTAGTCTTCGGTAGCTTACGTAACGGCGACGCCAGATGTAGGCGTTACAAGCTCACTCCTTCATGCTTGAAATGACCTAAGGAAGCGCGAAGTATCTAGTTTCCAAGAGAAATGCACCAAACTTCTCTTTTAACACGGGTCTCGCCCAACAAGCAAATAGTCATCCGAACGACAAGAAAGCCTACTTTATTCTCAAGGCTCAACACATACAGAAGTAGGTACCTTAGACGATCGCTATGCCGTCATGGCAAGCACATAAATGGCTCGATTGATTTCATTGCATATTCGAAGCTAGCAATGTCGGGATAATAACTAAAACGCCTCTGCGCAGTCACTTCATTGTGCAATCAATAAACTCCCCCACGTAGCGAGTGTACATTCGAGGTACACAATGTCAAGACTATATTGGCTAGCATGATTTAAGAAAATTTGACAGCACTGGATAACAAACATCCACAAATAATAACACTTTTAACACCTAGATTAGCTGCGTCTTTCAAATACCTTTTAAATCATCTTTCAGATATAGAACACTCTCTCTTCGGGGTGGATAAAACAAGTTGTAATGCCTAACCTTAAATTGTGAGCTACTTTGGCTGTGAAAATTACCGCACGGTCGGCCTTACTATTGTACTATGTAAGCTTGATGGAAAGTGTGATCCGCGAGTATATATTGTACATCCGAACCAATGATCCCTACTGAATGCGCACAACACGGATTCTTGAGAAAGCAGGTAAAGATAAATAGCCTGTTGTTCTTTCTAAAATTCGTCCTTAGAAATACGGGTGACGGTATAACGATAGACGTCTTCTATCGATAATTAAATGAGGCTTTTGATTCAGTCAATCAAAAGCTATTGCTTCTAAAATACACAGCTTCAGTACTATCAAAAGAGCAACTGTGCTGTATTCATATATTCCCTAGTGGACGTTGCTGTACTGTAAGTGTAGATGTTACACATTACGCATATAACGATTCAGGTTTCCCAGGGCTCAATCTTGGGGCCGTTGCTGTTCCTCATTTTCCTTGATGATCTAACTAACCAACTGAGCTCACCCTGTTATATTTTCATGACAACGATAAAATTGTCCGTAGCAAAGTTAACCCAGATCTGATAAATAACTTAAAAGCTGTGACCAGTTAGGCGGTTATTGCGATATTCCACTCAACGTATAGAAACATATGCACCTCTGGGTGTTGCCACCGGTAGGTATCATGATCAAACACGGGCAATCTAATCAGCATGCCAGAAATTTTTAAATTCCAATAATGCAGTTTGTATACTGAAAGTGATAACGGTATTTTCCTGGATGCCATGTCGGAGAAATCATATATGAATAGTTTGGTAGTAACACTGATGTTTGTAATGAAAATGGGACATCCATGTTACAACTGGGTAAAGTAGTTCAGTGCTGCTATAGAAATTAAAATAGTCAGATCACCATCATTTTCGAAAAACCTGTCGGTTTTGTTATCCTGCATTTTTATTTGCCACAGATTCATCCCACCCGCAGATATGAAGTATACGTTTAAATGACAGTCTTAAAGCTGTTTTGGAATATATGCTGACATGTGGTGTAATAACGTTATCACTAATGGCCTTTTTCGCTTGCTTAGCTTTTCATTTTTATTTGAAACTCGTCAAACTTAGGGAGAGTATAAAATTGTTAAATGGTTGCTCAATGCTCAGCATGTTTAGGTGACTGTGGTAACACCAATCTTTGCCAGTGAAGAGAGATTAAAAGTGCTCAATCCATCTTTATTTCCGATGACAATTTTTACAAACAGGTTATCAGATATTAAATTCATAAAAGCTATTTTACGTTTGTTTTGACTAACGGGTCTCTCATTCTAGCCATGCATACCGCGAAAATTATAATCCTAGAATACGCACGGATAATTGTTTTTCAATAATCTTTTGTACACCGCCTAGCAGTATGCTGAACATTATTTCCTGCTCAGAAAGGTTGTCAGTTTTGAGATTAAAGCATCCATTTACACTTTGAAAACGCTGTCCCTTTCTCGTTCAGGATAATTGTCATTACGAGCGTTGTGGATTCTAGCGGAAAGAACTGTAAATGGTAGCAATTAGTTTGAATTAAAGATTAAGTTGGTAATTTCCTATCTTGACAATTCTTTCGTTCATACGTTTGTTCACCTCGTTAAAATGGACCTGTTTCGTTTAAATTATCATGCCGAACCAGAATTGCAATACCTATTCTCATATCCCAATTACAGACTTAAGATTTATGGTTATCTTCTCGAAAACAAAAATTTCATTGGTCAAGCTACGTACCTGGTTCAGGTGGAGCTGTGAAGTAAAAGATATAACATTTTAAATAACTGTTATATGAGCTTGCATAAATAAACAATTTTCTAATAATTGTTCCATCGAGAGTTTGTGTCGTTTCTTAAAATTGTGGAGTTTGGATTTCCAGGTGATAATTTAGTATCACATAAAAGCAAGTTATTGTGACATTTTGTATGCAACCGTGATTCCTTAATTTATAAATTTATCCATTTTTTGAGTACATCTAATAATGTGTAAAATTATACAAGATTCTTCTCAGTACTTCTATTCTAGCTGCAAGAAACGAGTTCCTAGATGTATAAAGTGACAAGTGTGCTTGCGTTGGGCACATCCAAGTACACTGGACTGTCGCTAACTTACTTTAAGTTATATTCAGCCCATCGGTGACTTACATGGCTATGCGCTGACTGCATGGAATCCGTAGAATCTGTGCTTGAGGAGCGTAAGCTTCTCGAGGGACTTCAGCCTTCCGCTTAAAGACCCTCTTCGAATCAAAAAAACCCTATCTCAAGTAATTGTCTGTTGTTATCTTTAAAAATGGTCAGCATGAAACTCGCTCTAGACCACAGAGGGCGAATCCATCGCAATTCCCCTAACTTATGCAAGCACCCAGAAAGCAACTTGAAGAAAATCGTGTTGATCATACTAGCCCAATAATTGTTGTTCGCGCAAATGTTTATCTTGCGAGCAGTGGAAGCTCAGCTGCAAGCTAGAAAACAAGGACGCATACCACGATCAATTGATGTTTTATTCTTGACGCAGATTTCCACTTTTATCCAATACACGAAGGCAAGCAAAGTGACCGCATGCATGTCGCAGAGCAAATCAGTGTTTTGAGCATGCATCCTTCTACTCCACTAAAGCGAAATTACCTGGTCGGTAAGAGAGAGGAGTCCAAAGCGATCCATCGATCAGATCACCAAAACAGTACAATGGCGACTTCTTTCTCTCAAGAATGCAAAATTATACATCGGGTAACTGTTAAGTGCAACTTGACACCCGCGCCTCACAAGAAAACGTTTAGCTCAATTACAATCTAGATTGTCAAAGTTAGGTGTAAATCGTAGCTCATCTAATTCACTCCCTAGGCGAAACGGAGTAAATGAGTGTATTGTGATGATAACACTACATAGAACATGTTGTACTTTAACACGGAAGAGCGCCACCGTCGCATTATTTCCTTAAGAGTACTAGTCGTGGAATATCTGATGCGAATGAGACCATGAGAGTGGAATTGAATGCCAGGTGCTCAAAACGGTTAACGTACGGATGCAATTTGGGGTATAACAAGGAACAGCCCTTATTTTCAGCATCGAATCCCCGTTTTTCCTACCTGTTCGCATGAAGGTTGAAGCTAAACGGTGCTCAGCCTTAGTCTTCGGTAGCTTACGTAACGGCGACGCCAGATGGAGGCGTTACAAGCTCACTCCTTCATGCTTGAAATGACCTAAGGAAGCGCGAAGTATCTAGTTTCCAAGAGAAATGCACCAAACTTCTCTTTTAACACGGGTCTCGCCCAACAAGCAAATAGTCATCCGAACGACAAGAAAGCCTACTTTATTCTCAAGGCTCAACACATACAGAAGTAGGTACCTTAGACGATCGCTATGCCGTCATGGCAAGCACATAAATGGCTCGATTGATTTCATTGCATATTCGAAGCTAGCAATGTCGGGATAATAACTAAAACGCCTCTGCGCAGTCACTTCATTGTGCAATCAATAAACTCCCCCACGTAGCGAGTGTACATTCGAGGTACACAATGTCAAGACTATATTGGCTAGCATGATTTAAGAAAATTTGACAGCACTGGATAACAAACATCCACAAATAATAACACTTTTAACACCTAGATTAGCTGCGTCTTTCAAATACCTTTTAAATCATCTTTCAGATATAGAACACTCTCTCTTCGGGGTGGATAAAACAAGTTGTAATGCCTAACCTTAAATTGTGAGCTACTTTGGCTGTGAAAATTACCGCACGGTCGGCCTTACTATTGTACTATGTAAGCTTGATGGAAAGTGTGATCCGCGAGTATATATGTACATTCGAACCAATGATCCCTACTGAATGCGCACAACACGGATTCTTGAGAAAGCAGGTAAAGATAAATAGCTTGTTGTTCTTTCTAAAATTCGTCCTTAGAAATACGGGTGACGGTATAACGATAGACGTCTTCTATCGATAATTCAAATGAGGCTTTTGATTCAGTCAATCAAAAGCTATTGCTTCTAAAATACACAGCTTCAGTACTATCAAAAGAGCAACTGTGCTGTATTCATATATTCCCTAGTGGACGTTGCTGTACTGTAAGTGTAGATGTTACACATTACGCATATAACGATTCAGGTTTCCCAGGGCTCAATCTTGGGGCCGTTGCTGTTCCTCATTTTCCTTGATGATCTAACTAACCAACTGAGCTCACCCTGTTATATTTTCATGACAACGATAAAATTGTCCGTAGCAAAGTTAACCCAGATCTGATAAATAACTTGAAAGCTGTGACCAGTTAGGCGGTTATTGCGATATTCCACTCAACGTATAGAAACATATGCACCTCTGGGTGTTGCCACCGGTAGGTATCATGATCAAACACAGGCAATCTAATCAGCATGCCAGGAATTTTTAAATTCCAATAATGCAGTTTGTATACTGAAAGTGATAACGGTATTTTCCTGGATGCCATGTCGGAGAAATCATATATGAATAGTTTGGTAGTAACACTGATGTTTGTAATGAAAATGGGACATCCATGTTACAACTGGGTAAAGTAGTTCAGTGCTGCTATAGAAATTAAAATAGTCAGATCACCATCATTTTCGAAAAACCTGTCGGTTTTGTTATCCTGCAATTTTATTTGCCACAGATTCATCCCACCCGCAGATATGAAGTATACGTTTAAATGACAGTCTTAAAGCTGTTTTGGAATATATGCTGACATGTGGTGTAATAACGTTATCACTAATGGCCTTTTTCGCTTGCTTAGCTTTTCATTTTTATTTGAAACTCGTCAAACTTAGGGAGAGTATAAAATTGTTAAATGGTTGCTCAATGCTCAGCATGTTTAGGTGACTGTGGTAACACCAATCTTTGCCAGTGAAGAGAGATTAAAAGTGCTCAATCCATCTTTATTTCCGATGACAATTTTTACAAACAGGTTATCATATATTGAATTCATAAAAGCTATTTCACGTTTGTTTTGACTAACGGGTCTCTCATTCTAGCCATGCATACCGCGAAAATTATAATCCTAGAATACGCACGGATAATTGTATTTTAATAATCTTTTGTACACCGCCTAGCAGTATGCTGAACATTATTTCCAGCTCAGAAAGGTTGTCAGTTTTGAAATTTATCCATACATTTACACTTTGAAAACGCTGTCCCTTTCTCGTTCAGGATAATTGTCATTACGAGCGTTGTGGCTTCTAGCGAACAGAACTGTAAATGGTAGCAATTAGTTTGAATTAAAGATTAAGTTGGTAATTTCCTATCTTGACAATTCTTTCGTTCATACGTTTGTTCACCTCGTTAAAATGGACCTGTTTCGTTTAAATTATTATGCCGAACTAGAATTGCAATACCTATTCTCATATCCCAATTACAGACTTAAGGTTTATGGTTATGTTCTCAAAAACAAAAATTTCATTGGTCAAGCTACGTACCTGGTAGAGGTGGAACTGTGAAGTAAAAGATATAACATTTTGAATAACTGCTATATGAGCTTGCATAAATAAACAATTTTCTAATAATTGTTCCATCGAGAGTTTGTGTCGTTTTTTAAAATTGTGGAGTTTGGATTTCCAGGTGATAATCTAGTATCACATAAAAGCAAGTTATTGTGACATTTTGTATGCAACCGTGATTCCTTAATTTTAGAAATTTATTCATTTTTTGAGTACATCTAATAATGTGTAAAATTATACAAGATTCTTCTCAGTACTTCTATTCTAGCTGCAAGAAACAAGTTCCTAGATGTATAAAGTGACAAGTGTACTTGCGTTGGGCACATCCAAGTACACTGGACTGTCGCTAACTTACTTTAAGTTATATTCAGCCCATCGGTGACTTACATGGCTATGCGCTGACTGCATGGAATCCGTAGAATCTGTGCTTGAGGAGCGTTAAGCTTCTCGAGGGACTTCAGCCTTCCGCTTAAAGACCCTCTTCGAATCCAAAAACCCTATCTCAAGTAATTGTCTGTTGTTATCTTTAGAAATAGTCAGCATGAAACTCGCTCTAGACCACAGAGGGCGAATCCATTGCAATTCCCCTAACTTATGCAATCACCCACAAAACAACTTGAAGAAAATCGTGTTGATCATACTAGCCCAAAAATTGTTGATCGCGCAAATGTTTATCTTGCGAGCAGTGGAAGCTTAGCTGCAAGCTAGAAAACAAGGACGCATACCACGACCAATTGATGTTTTATTCTTGACGCAGATTTCAACTTTTATCCAATACACGAAGGCAAGCAAAGT
The DNA here is from genome assembly GCA_013407085.1 of Atriophallophorus winterbourni. Taxonomy (NCBI): domain Eukaryota; kingdom Metazoa; phylum Platyhelminthes; class Trematoda; order Plagiorchiida; family Microphallidae; genus Atriophallophorus; species Atriophallophorus winterbourni. The sequence continues at coordinate 20,025 of JACCGJ010013706.1, read as the reverse complement.
GACCGCATGCATGTCGCAGAGCAAGTCAGTGTTTTGAGCATGCATCCTTTTACTCCACTAAAGCGAAATTACCTGGTCGGTAAGAGGGAGGAGACCAAAGCGATCCATCGATCAGATCACCAAAACAATACAATGGCGACTTCTTTCTCTAAAGAATGCAAAATTATACATCGAGTAACTGTTAAGTGCAACTTGACACCCGCGCCTCACAAGAAAACGTTCAGCTCAATTACAATCTAGATTGTCAAAGTTAGGTGTAAATCGTAGCTCATCTAATTCACTCCCTAGGCGAAACGGAGTAAATGAGTGTATTGTGATGATAACACTACATAGAACATGTTGTACTTTAACACGGAAGAGCGCCAACGTCGCATTATTTCCTTAAGAGTACTAGTCGTGGAATATCTGATGCGAATGAGACCATGAAAGTGGAATTGAATGCCAGGTGCTCAAAAAATAATGATCAATATCTTGATGAAATGAAGACTTCAATGAGTTTGAAGCAGCCTATTGTATTACGACCGAGTCCGGCACCATGTATTAGTGCTCTGCTGGTCTACACAAACCATAATCGTTTTAAAAATAGGTGAGCTGAACTCCTCTGCATTTTTGACGTCAGATACAACAAAATTCTGGGTGGAACTGAATTATGGTCGTCAGATAATGACCATGTACACGTTGCAATAACTGACAGGTTTAGCGCCATTAAAAGTGATCGACATATTGTTAATCTGGAGGGAAGGACACTGCTGATTATTGATTATGGTGTTCCTTTTGAGAATTGTATTTCTCTTTCTACGAGTATTTTTCAGATAACATATGCCTTGCTCATTCAAGGATGCACGCGCAGAGTTGTAGAAGGAGATGCTCATTTGCAACTTAGGCTTTTTACTCTTTTGAGAATAGCACCATATGTTTTGTTATGGTATGTTATGTTTTAGTCATACAAAAACGTACGCGTATTTAAAGAAAACGCACGCATCTTTTGAAGAACGCGAAGTAATTTCATGACCCCCTAGACCCCCATGTATTTTGCCAACACTTCGAAGAGACAATTGAATTACGAAAGCGTGGGTATATATATCTAATATCGACCTAGTTATTCCAACTGCTATAAGCGGTTTAGAAGTTTTAGTCTTCCTTTCATCACTGCGAAAGAGCAACCATGTTACCCTAGAATGCGAGTTACTCCTATTTTTATAGTAAACACCAACATAATCTATATCTGTGAATTTCATTAGTTTGTCCTGAAATGAAGTTAATTTGTTTCTGAATAAGACAATCCTCAATTCACCACCAGGACAAAGAACTCTTCAAATTCAGGTTTAACAATACGTGAACATTGCATTTTCTATTTTACATTATGATCTGAGGCATCCATAAGCGTTTGTTGAGTGCTGAGAGTGGGCATGTGTGCAGCACAATATATGGTAGTTACTTATGCTATTCAAATTTACCAAAATCAATGATTTGATTATTTTTAAACTGATGCTGTTGCTCTATATAACTGGACGTTGACCAACCCAAACTAACAATACTGCATTTCAGATTTGGAATCCAAATCTGTTTTTATCGGCTGCTGTTTGGCTATGATAATCGTTGTAGGAGATTTTGTACGGCAAACTCGTATAAATACTGCTGAGGATCACCAAGGCCACTAATTTTAAATATGTGATTTCTCCATATTTGCAAGACTGTCACGTCAACCTAATGTAATTTTAGCATACTGTTTTTATCAGATGATTTTCCTGACGTCTTTAATGTTCGTGAATGTTTCACGTTATTCTGGACGAAAAGACATGAGATTCTTAGTAAATAGTTTCAAAGGAGATATGCTTGTTTGCCATTCTCTTAACTGTTTTTCTTAAATATAATCAGCTCATTCCTATTCAACTCATTCACTTGCACCAAATTTCGTTAATAGATCGTGTCAAGATGACATGTACTGACCGATTTCAGACTTATTTGCATGCGTGATGCAATTTAGGCTCACTTACGCGGTGGAGGTTGTCCTGGAATGAGATAAAATAATTTGTTTATGAAATGACCCATCGCAAATTAACATCGCTGAATAAAAATGAAATTCATGTGTAAAATAAGCATTTTTTTCCATGCAACTTTACTTTGTGCCCGTGATGCAAAAAGCGTTTTTAACTGAACATATAAGCTGCACACATATAAGCAACGTGTCCAGTACGTTTAAGTGGTTCTTTCTTATCCCAGCCTCCATAGTGTTTGTGATAGAGACTTAGTATTTGTACCGAATTGGTAATAGCAATCTTCAAATAACCTTGTGAATTTTTCAATCGACAGGTTTTATCGGTATGTTGTGAGTCAATGATAAATGGCTTTTTCTTTGATAGCGTCCCGGTCAGTTTCAGGACATAAACTTTGAGCAGCTTCTCGGTATCAATAATGAATGCCGACTGTAGAGTCTGATTCCTTTTTGCTTCTGCTGCTCCTCTGTCCGACAACCTGTTTGTGCACCTTTGTCTGACGACGCAAATTCTACGCATTCGAGTTCCCCATTTTCGGGTAAAAGTGATGAATGCCGCAATTCAGATTGACTTACGGGGACGAGGATGTCCTGAAATGAAGTGAATGTGTTTTTGAAAAAGGCAATCCTCAATTTACTAACAGGGACGAAGAACTCTTCAAATTCAGGTTTAAAAATACGTGAACATTGCATTTTCTATTTTTACATTATGATCTGAGGCATCCATAAGCGTTTTTATCAGCTTCGAACTTCGCCATAACGAATATTAGCGAATAATCTTTGCTCAACTTCGATGTCCCCCAAAAACTTCGTTTTCGACAAAAAACATTACTATAAATTTTTATAATTCGCTGATATTCGTTTAAATTCACTATTCTTCGCTGAAATAACAGGCGAGTGTCAACGAGTGTCGACATCAAAACAATTCTCGCAGAAAAGTGTTAAAATATTAAAGTACAAAAATGAACACTTCGCTTTTAGCGAACACTTCGCTAATATTCGTTTACGGCGAAGTTTGAACTTGCACTTCGTTTTAAGCCAAGCGAAGTATATCGAATTTTAAGCGAAGTTTCATTTTGCCGTTCGCCATGGCGATAGCGAAGCGAATATTGTTGAATATTCGACTCGAAAAAGAGCGGGGCCTTTGAATCGGCCGTGCTCAAAATTATTGTTTTCATGCGTTTTTTTTCAGTCAACACGGAAGCTTTTGTTTTTTTGAAACGTTTTAACATGTCGTGAACATGTAAACAAAGGACGTTTGATGCCCCGCACGCTTTAAACGCTGCGCAATATTTTTATTTTTTGAAGGATGGGGAATTTGCTGCGCCGGTCAGAATAATGCGAAAGAAAACTCATACATGCCTGCAGACGGAACCGAAACTGTTTTGATTTTGAATGTGACTGGCAATCTCAAATTTTCCCATCAAAATTTGACGTCCCCCTTATTCGTGTTGAAATTCTGTGTTTAAACTATTTTGATTAACTGAAAATTCGTTTTAACGAATAAAGTTCTCTTCTTCTTCTTCTTCTTCTTCTTCTTCTTCTTCTTCTACTACTACTTCACGAAAATCATCGATCAAAGAAATCGAGAAGTGATAGAAACAAAAATTTGATTTGTAAATACACTAATTGTGCTTATGTATTGAGTTTAGAGATTTGAAATGTTAACATATAGTTGTCAAGTTGTCCATTAACATGTTTGGGCTCGGTGCACAAATAAGATATGGGGTCAGAGAGCTCTGTATAAAACTATCGCAAATATATTATATGCTGGAAGCGGTTTTGAAGTTCTGGTCTTCCTTTCATCACCAAGAAAGGGCAACCATGAAACCCTGGAATGCGAGTTACTCCTATTTTATGGTAAACCCCAACATAAGCTATATATGCGAATTTCATTAGTTTGTCCATGGTGTCCTCATGCAGGCAACAGCGCTTCGTCCAGAGCAAAACGGTTAACGTACGGATGCGATTTGAGGTATGACAAGGAACAGCCTTCATTTCCAGCATCGAATCCCCGTTTTTTCGTACCTTAGTCGCCTTAGTCTTCGGTAGCTTACGTAACGGCGACGCCAGATGGAGGCGTTACAAGCTCACTTCTTCATGCTTGAAATGACCTAAGGAAGCGCGAAGTATCTAGTTTCCAAGAGAAATGCACCAAACTTCTCTTTTAACACGGGTCTCGCCCAACAAGCAAATAGTCATCCGAACGACAAGAAAGCCTACTTTATTCTCAAGGCTCAACACATACAGAAGTAGGTACCTTAGACGATCGCTATGCCGTCATGGCAAGCACATAAATGGCTCGATTGATTTCATTGCATATTCGAAGCTAGCAATGTCGGGATAATAACTAAAACGCCTCTGCGCAGTCACTTCATTGTGCAATCAATAAACTCCCCCACGTAGCGAGTGTACATTCGAGGTACACAATGTCAAGACTATATTGGCTAGCATGATTTAAGAAAATTTGACAGCACTGGATAACAAAAATCCACAAATAATAACACTTTTAACAACTAGATTAGCTGCGTCTTTCAAATACCTTTTATATCATCTTTCAGATATAGAACACTCTCTCTTCGGGGTGGATAAAACAAGTTGTAATGCCTAACCTTAAATTGTGAGCTACTTTGGCTGTGAAAATTACCGCACGGTCGGCCTTACTATTGTACTATGTAAGCTTGATGGAAAGTGTGATCCGCGAGTATATATTGTACATTCGAACCAATGATCCTACTGAATGCGCACAACACGGATTCTTGAGAAAGCAGGTAAAGATAAATAGCTTGTTGTTCTTTCTAAAATTCGTCCTTAGAAATACGGGTGACGTTATAACGATAGACGTCTTCTATCGATAATTGAATGAGGCTTTTGATTCAGTCAATCAAAAGCTATTGCTTCTAAAATACACAGCTTCAGTACTATCAAAAGAGCAACTGTGCTGTATTCATATATTCCCTAGTGGACGTTGCTGTACTGTAAGTGTAGATGTTACACATTACGCATATAACGATTCAGGTTTCCCAGGGCTCAATCTTGGGGCCGTTGCTGTTCCTCATTTTCCTTGATGATCTAACTAACCAACTGAGCTAACCCTGTTATATTTTCATGACAACGATAAAATTGTCCGTAGCAAAGTTAACCCAGATCTGATAAATAACTTAAAAGCTGTGACCAGTTAGGCGGTTATTGCGATATTGCACTCAACGTATAGAAACATATGCACCTCTGGGTGTTGCCACCGGTAGGTATCATGATCAAACACGGGCAAACTAATCAGCATGCCAGAAATTTTTAAATTCCAATAATGCAGTTTGTATACTGAAAGTGATAACGGTATTTTCCTGGATGCCATGTCGGAGAAATCATATATGAATAGTTTGGTAGTAACACTGATGTTTGTAATGAAAATGGGACATCCATGTTACAACTGGGTAAAGTAGTTCAGTGCTGCTATAGAAATTAAAATAGTCAGATCACCATCATTTTCGAAAAACCTGTCGGTTTTGTTATCCTGCATTTTTATTTGCCACAGATTCATCCCACCCGCAGATATGAAGTATACGTTTAAATGACAGTCTTAAAGCTGTTTTGGAATATATGCTGACATGTGGTGTAATAACGTTATCACTAATGGCCTTTTTCGCTTGCTTAGCTTTTCATTTTTATTTGAAACTCGTCAAACTTAGGGAGAGTATAAAATTGTTAAATGGTTGCTCAATGCTCAGCATGTTTAGGTGACTGTGGTAACACCAATCTTTGCCAGTGAAGAGAGATTAAAAGTGCTCAATCCATCTTTATTTCCGATGACAATTTTTACAAACAGGTTATCAGATATTGAATTCATAAAAGCTATTTCACGTTTGTTTTGACTAACGGGTCTCTCATTCTAGCCATGCATACCGCGAAAATTATAATCCTAGAATACGCACGGATAATTGTATTTTAATAATCTTTTGTACACCGCATTGCAGTATGCTGAACATTATTTCCAGCTCAGAAAGGTTGTCAGTTTTGAGATTTAACCATCCATTTACACTTTGAAAACGCTGTCCCTTTCTCGTTCAGGATAATTGTCATTACGAGCGTTGTGGCTTCTAGCGAACAGAACTGTAAATGGTAGCAATTAGTTTGAATTAAAGATTAAGTTGGTAATTTCCTATCTTGACAATTCTTTCGTTCATACGTTTGTTCACCTCGTTAAAATGGACCTGTTTCGTTTAAATTATTATGCCGAACGAGAATTGCAATACCTATTATCATATCCCAATTACAGACTTAAGATTTATGGTTATGCTCTCGAAAACAAAAATTTCATTGGTCAAGCTACGTACCTGGTACAGGTGGAGCTGTGAAGTAAAAGATATAACATTTTAAATAAGTGTTATATGAGCTTGCATAAATAAACAATTTTCTAATAATTGTTACATCGAGAGTTTGTGTCGTTTCGTAAAATTGTGGAGTTTGGATTTCCAGGTGATAATCCAGTATCACTTAAAAGCAAGTTATTGTGACATTTTGTATGCAACCGTGACTCCTTAATTTTAGAAATTTATTCATTTTTTGAGTACTTCTAATAATGTGTATGATTATACAAGATTCTTCTCAGTACTTCTATTCTAGCTGCAAGAAACGAGTTCCTAGATGTATAAAGTGACAAGTGTGCTTGCGTTGGGCACATCCAAGTACACTGGACTGTCGCTAACTTACTTTAAGTTATATTCAGCCCATCGGTGACTTACATGGCTATGCGCTGACTGCATGGAATCCGTAGAATCTGTGCTTGAGTAGCGTGAAGCTTCTCGAGGGACTTCAGCCTTCCGCTTAAAGACCCTCTTCGAATCCAAAACCCTATCTCAAGTAATTGTCTGTTGTTATCTTTAAAAATAGTCAGCATGAAACTCGCTCTAGACCACAGAGGGCGAATCCATTGCAATTCCCCTAACTTATGCAAGCACCCAGAAAGCAACTTGAAGAAAATCGTGTTGATCATACTAGCCCAATAATTGTTGTTCGCGCAAATGTTTATCTTGCGAGCAGTGGAAGCTTAGCTGCAAGCTAGAAAACAAGGACGCATACCACGATCAATTGATGTTTTATTCTTGACGCAGATTTCAACTTTTATCCAATACACGAAGGCAAGCAAAATGACCGCATGCATGTCGCAGAGCAAATCAGTGTTTTGAGCATGCATCCTTCTACTCCACTAAAGCGAAATTACCTGGTCGGTAAGAGAGAGGAGTCCAAAGCGATCCATCGATCAGATCACCAAAACAGTACAATGGCGACTTCTTTCTCTCAAGAATGCAAAATTATACATCGGGTAACTGTTAAGTGCAACTTGACACCCGCGCCTCACAAGAAAACGTTTAGCTCAATTACAATCTAGATTGTCAAAGTTAGGTGTAAATCGTAGCTCATCTAATTCACTCCCTAGGCGAAACGGAGTAAATGAGTGTATTGTGATGATAACACTACATAGAACATGTTGTACTTTAACACGGAAGAGCGCCACCGTCGCATTATTTCCTTAAGAGTACTAGTCGTGGAATATCTGATGCGAATGAGACCATGAGAGTGGAATTGAATGCCAGGTGCTCAAAACGGTTAACGTACGGATGCAATTTGGGGTATAACAAGGAACAGCCCTTATTTTCAGCATCGAATCCCCGTTTTTTCCTACCTGTTCGCATGAAGGTTGAAGCTAAACGGTGCTCAGCCTTAGTCTTCGGTAGCTTACGTAACGGCGACGCCAGATGGAGGCGTTACAAGCTCACTCCTTCATGCTTAAAATGACCTAAGGAAGCGCGAAGTATCTAGTTTCCAAGAGAAATGCACCAAACTTCTCTTTTAACACGGGTCTCGCCCAACAAGCAAATAGTCATCTGAACGACAAGAAAGCCTACTTTATTCTCAAGGCTCAACAGATACAGAAGTAGGTACCTTAGACGATCGCTATGCCGTCATGGCAAGCACATAAATGGCTCGATTGATTTTATTGCATATTCGAAGCTAGCAATGTCGGGATAATAACTAAAACGCCTCTGCGCAGTCACTTCATTGTGCAATCAATAAACTCCCCCACGTAGCGAGTGTAAAATCGAGGTACACAATGTCAATACTATATTGGCTAGCATGATTTAAGAAAATTTGACAGCACTGGATAACAAACATCCACAAATAATAACACTTTTAACACCTAGATTAGCTGCGTCTTTCAAATACCTTTTATATCATCTTTCAGATATAGAACACTCTCTCTTCGGGCTGGATGAAACAAGTTGTAATGCCTAACCTTAAATTGTGAGCTTCTTTGGCTGTGAAAATTACCGCACGGTCGGCCTTACTATTGTACTATGTAAGCTTTATGGAAAGTGTGATCCGCGAGTATATATTGTACATCCGAACCAATGATCCCTACTGAATGCGCACAACACGGATTCTTGAGAAAGCAGGTCAAATATAATTAGCTTGTTGGGCTTTCTAATCTTCGTCCTCAAAAATACGGGTGACGGTATAACGATAGACGTCTTCTATCGATAATTAAATGAGGCTTTTGATTCAGTCAATCAAAAGCTATTGTTTCTGAAACACACAGCTTCAGTACTATAAGAAGAGCAACTGTGCTGTATTCATATATTCCCTAGTGGACGTTGCTGTACTGTAAGTGTAGATGTTACACATTACGCATATAACGATTCAGGTTTCTCAGGGCTCAATCTTGGGGCCTTTGCTGTTCCTCATTCTCCTTGATGATCTAACTAACCAACTGAGCTCATTGTGTTATATTTTTCATGACAACGATGAAATTGTCTGTAGCTAAGTTAACTCAGATCTGATTAGTAACTTAAAAGCTGTGACGAGATAGACGGTTAATTGCAATATTCCACTTTATTTGCAAATAGTCGGGCTCACTGTATTTACTTCCGAACCAGTTGCTCTAATTAACTGAAACAGTTTGCAATAATTGCCCGATGCGGCTGCAACCTCCATCTAGCAAGCACGTTGCGTCCAGCAGAACTCGCGGTCATTTCTCAAACTGGACTTCAAGCGGGTATTGAATTCTCGCCGGGCACGTTTGTGTTCAGTGCCTGTGGGTATAGTTTGACGGTGATCAAATAAAGCAATTAACTGGGCCGAGATCAAAGAGCGTGGCGATGCGCGAGTGGGTTGACAACAGCACAGGACAGTGCTGTCCGAACGAAGTTCCACTGCTGTTTCACATCAGACTGGGGTGCTTCTGCGAGCTCCCTGGTCAATGCGTGATGGAACTTGGTTCTGACAGCCGGGAGCATCAAGGAGGCGGTGTCTACATAGTTCGTCGTGTGCGTGCCTTACCTCAAAATTATAAGTTAACTGTTGCACAGACTAGCGCGTTTTCCGAATACACACTGGTGGTCCAGTGTAAACGGCAATCCTTAATGCTACCACGCAACCTGTAGCTAATTGCACTGTGGTCAATTTGAGAGCAGACGTGCTGTGATGGTGAGCGCCATGTGACCATTCGACGCTGAGAATGACGAAATGTCGTACTGGAGAGACAGAAGCGGCGATCGCCACAGAATGTGAGCAATCGTTCTCCGTTATCTGAACGACTGTCATCCAGTCCATATTGACCTCCAAGGTGGCGCTCGTATTCGGACAGGCGACCAACGCAAGCGTTGAGATCTATTGCATGAATACGACATCTGTCCTGCGTGCCTTACAAAACAAACTATGCAACTTCTTATAGAAGTTGTCCTTACTGAGATCCGCACTACAGTCCGTTGGAGCGTAGCAGAAATCACAAACAAATCCCTCTGCCTATCGCACCTCCTGTTCACCCGACAGTGGCCACGAAATCTGGCACCGCACAGTCTGCTGTCAACGGGAATCCACTCTAAGAATGAGTGATCAGCGCGAGAGCTGAGCGCGATACCGACGCCAGCAAAATTTGGCAGATTAAGCATCCTGGTCACTAGAGTAGCGCAGGTGGGATCTGCTCTCTGATTTAGCTGGTGAGAGCAACTGTCAGACTCCGCTCGTGTCACGGAGACGGGTTAACGACGAGCAGCAGATATCAATGCCTAACGTCTCGAGCGTTCGTGCAAGGCCAGTCTGTTGTCCCGGTTGTAGCAAGGTCCGAACGTTGAACGAAGCTAACCCGGAAGGAATCCACGGGCTAGAAAAGTTGCAGTCATTGAGGGCTGTCTAGACGGCATCAGTCTCAAATCAGCTAGGGAGAGTGAATTGAGGATGTTAAAATGTTGGGAAAAGGGGGCAGAAGCAATTGAAGACATAGGGTTGAGAGTTTCTGGTATTTTAATTGTCAATTTTTGGGTGTGGGCGTGATACTAACCGGTTGCCCAGGCCGAAGCGGAGGAGTTGATCTAGAGAGCTTCCACCTCAATCCTTTGGCCCGAAAGCCCGAAAGCAGCGGGGTGAGATTACGGATCGATTTTTTCGGGGCCGGATACTCTAGAGACAGTTCACAAGCCATTCCCGAGAAAGAAACCAAGCAGGGACTCCATACCTCATCCCTCGAACATCACCGTTGGAAGAAGACTGTGCTTGTCCAGCCTCTCACCATTGACCAACCTGGTATGAGTAACTCTGTAGATGCCACGAAGACATCACCCAGTATAGCTCAATGGATCATCAAGGCACGCAAGACGCTGCACCACGTCAAGGTTTAATCTCAGCGCACGCGCCTCTGTGAGCTGCCACTAGTAGGTATCATGATTGTGTCAAACCCGCTAGTTTAGAGGCAGTTCCGTAGGGTAAACTAAGGTGAGGACATAGAAAAATTTAAGTGCGTCACCTAATACGTTGTGACGATTTCGGACAACTTTCAGCCCTCATATGCTGTAAGACTGAGATGATGTTAATTCTCTACATAGCAATAATATGGCCGCATCTTGAATATGGTGTGGAAGAATATTATGCAGCTACAACAGTTTGACATGTACCAACTCCGAAAATAGTCTCTTATTATTCGGACTCATCCTGCTTAATCGGAGGTAGCATAGGGTGGATCATATTGAAACCTGTAGATTTATCAAAGGATTAAGCTGCCCAAATTCGATAACTTATTTGTGTTTTATCCTTCGGGTGGTAATATATAAATATTATGAAAAATATATAATTGTATATACTTCAAGATTTGAGCACACGACCGAATTACTGCTCGAGATTCCCGCAATCTCGTTCAATAATTTCCACTGACTTTTCACAGAGTAATTGTGAGTGGAGTCGTGATACATCTTGAATACGGTGTGGAAGAATATTATGCAGCACGTATAGTTGTATTTCAATAATCATTTGTACACCGCCTAGCAGTAAGCTGGACATTATTTCTATCTCAAAAAGGTTGTCAGTGTTTAGCTTTAAGCATCCGGTCACACTTTGAGAACGCTGTCCCTTTCTCGTTCAAGATTACTGTCATTACGGGCGTTGTGGCTACCAGCGAACAAAATTTTGAATGGTAGATTGAGTTGTTAATTTCCTATCTTGTCAATTGTTTCGTTCATACGTTTGTTCACCTCGCCAAAATAGACCTGTTTCGTTTTCACTATTATGCCGAACCAAGAATTGCAATACCTATTCTCATATCCCAATTACAGACTTAAGATTTATGGTTATGTTTTCGAAAACAAAAATTTATTTGGTCAAGCCACGTACCTAATGCAGGTGGAGCTGTGAAGTAAAAGATATAACATTTTAAATAACTGTTATATGAGCTTGCGTAAATAAACAATTTTCTAATAATTGATTCATCGAGAGTTTTTGTCGTTTCTTGGATTGTGGAGTTTGTATTCACAGGTGATAATCTAGTATCACATAAAAGCAAGTTATTGTGACATTTTGTATACAACCGTCCTTATGTTAAACCATATTTTCTTCATTTCAGAAATTTATTGATTTTTGAGTAAATCTAATAATGTGTAAAATAATACAAGATTCTTCTCAGTACTTCTATTCTAGCTGCAAGAAACGGGTTCCCAGATGTTTAAAGTGACACGTGTGCTTGCGTTGGGCACATTCAAGTACACTGGACTGCTGCTTACTTACTTTAAGTTATATGCAGCCCATCGGTGACTCACATGGCTATGCGTCGACTGCATGAAATCCGTAGAAACTGTGCTTCAGAAGCGTGAAAAGGTCTTGAGGGACTTCAGCCTTCCCCTCGAAGACCATTTTCGAATCAAAAAACCCTATCTTAAGTAGTTGTCTTTTGTTATCTTCAAAAATAGTCAGCATGAAACTCGCTTTAGACGACAGAGGGCGGACCCATCGCAATTCTCCTTACTTATGCAAGCACCCAGAAAGCAACTTGAAGAAAATCGTGTTGATCATACTAGCCCAATAATTGTTGTTCGCGCACATGTTTATCTTGCGAGCAGTGGGTGTTGAGCTGCAAGCTAGGTAACAAAGAAACACACCACGATCAATTAATGTTTGCATTCTTGACGCAGATTGCACATTTTATCCAAGACACGCAGGCAAGCAAAGTGACCGCATGCATGTCGCAGAGCAAATCAGTGTTTCCTGCATGCATACTTCTACTCCACTGAAGCGAAATGACCTGGTCGGTAAGAGAGAGGAGACCCAAGCGATGCATTGACCAGATCACCAAATATATATATATATATATATATATATATATATATAATATATATATATATATATATCTATAATATATATATATATATATATATATATATGCCAACTATGCCCTATATATTATATATCGAGAAATAATATTTAATTTTCGGTCGGATGCTTAATATCAGCCATTGTTTTCTTGCGAATTTAGTTGGATGTGGAATAAAATCCTATTGTAATCTATTGGCGAATGTTTGATATTTTTACTTGTGATCGGTGTTTAAAGTGTAAATAACCCCAAACTTTCAACACTGTCTGTTTCTGGGTAGAGAAAAACAAACTATCATATCCAATGAGAATTGCAATCAACTAAGATGTTTAAACACTACATCACTGATTCATCGAACATTTATCCCTGTTATTGATGATAACGTAAAGTTGTAAAGTTGAGGTCCTGTGATAAATTTCGGTATCTGTTCACTTCAATACAATTATAATGAACTATGAGGATGACAATGTTCAAAATAGGCCGTTAGAGTTTGACAGGGCTTGAAATATATGCTTAACATTAAAGCGAATAAAATAGTTATCATCACGCGGCAATCAGAAATTATTTTTTTTAATATTTTTATGATATTTACTGCGACAAATGTTGTTTTGATTTTAACATGAAATACATATGTGCCAGTGGGAAACTTATGCAACATCGACTCACTCGATTCAGATGGATCTGAAACAAATACCGGTTAAATTTGTTTTAAAACTGGTAACATATATATAATCACATTTGGATGTTTGAACAATTATATAACTTACCTTTGCCAGCATTGACCGCAATTGAGACACAGAGGAGCATAAGCAGTTTCATGGAATACGTCATGGTGCGACTTTGGAAACGACAATATCAGTTGCGATTTTATAGTTTTTGTTAATGTGTCAACTAATCGCTGGTTGGTTGCGCTACAACGAATATATCAAATCAATAATTGCGATAGACTATTATTGGTTTGTTGAATTCTTTGGGGTTTATCAGTATGAATAGTAAATAATTAACAAAAATATATTTATAAAAGCTGGCAAACACTAGTGATTGGTTGTAAAAGATTTTGTGATTAATTACGATTCAATTGAATCACTGGTAATATATTTTACTCGCGTTTATTTCAAGGAGATGATCATTCGAAACATATATTCTATGTGATGTATGATACGCAAATATAAGTAGGCTGTGTTTAAGCGACCGATTACTACGTTCCATTGGTCAATGTGGAAGATGGTTTATGAGGTTAGCATGCCATGGATATTTTAAGGTCAAGGTCCTCCGGTCATCATAATCAGTCTGCAGATTTCACGGCACTAGACATTTTTATGTTCGTGTAGGCGTGATCTACATTTTGCAGCCTAGGATATCACCATCCTGTCGGAAGCTCAGAGCCCATACCAAGATAATATTCGCATCATTATCCGAAGTCGCATTTTATCAATTCTGCTTTAAAACAATAATAAACAATATGCATAATATTCAACAATCTTTCACACAAAACTCTGAAAAACATTTGTGATAAAAACGCTTATAACTATTATTGGCATTCCACATTGAACGTTTAAGATGCTATCAAAATAGCGCATACATGATATGTGTGAAAGTAGTTGGAATAGTTGATTTTGTCACTCAATGAAGTGACTAATATCTTATCGAACAGAACGAGGATATGAGATCGTGCAATTAGATCACCCACAACAAACAGGTCCTGATTGAGACGTTTGATCGTGGTAACATATTACAAGCATTTCTTCAAATTTCATGAAAATGTATATTTTGGTTCCAGTATAGCTGCTTTTACCTGAAATATATCAAAAAGCACGTTCTTCAAAATAGTTAAAAACCAATAATTAACAAGTTAAAGGCGAGTTGTTTCTGGAGACACTGAATAGTGTGGTAAACCGGTAAACCTTTATCACGTAAAGGCTATTTTTCAAAAGTTGTGCAGGGGTGAACTGTATCTGATAACGGTTGAGCAACGTGGTCACAACCGGTTTAGAATTATAACTTGGCGATGTGCCTTGTTAAATGTTGACATACACTACGTGTTGAGAAAACATTTTCAGATTAATATAATTCTACTTTCTTATAGAATAACAATGTAACAATGTACGGTTTTCGAAATTTAATACGCTTCAAAGCAGTTTAGCAAAAAAACTCATTTTCCAATAAATTTATGTATTCATGTTCTCGCTGATCATATTGGAGGCACGAACAAACTTTTTGTCTTTAAATACATTGCCATCTTACACAAACACAAAGCACGACCGTTTTCTGGCTTAGTAAACTCATAAGTTAGGTATAGTGAGGTCCGAATGCTCATCCCTGGTAACAGTAGTGACATAGAGATCAAGGTTTGAAATTGTAGGACGGAAGTGGAAAGGGATGTTACGAGCCACCTGTTAGATCACATAATCCCCGAAGCTTGTTGATAGGTCAACTGGTGAGCTTGAAAAACTCCGCACTTGCATGCATTTACCGTAGTTCTAAGTTCAAGCCAAGAAACTTCATGTCACCAATTAACCATTTTCAGCATTGTTTCGATTACCTGTTTATTTATGTTGATGTTCAATAATGGATTGTTTTGAATTGCATACGTTCGAAACAATCTAACGTGCGGCCAACCTTCTTGGTGATATAGCCAAACACCGTTTCGTACAAAAGGTGGCTTCTGCCGCAATTGGACACAAATCACAATCGTTTAAAGGGTGAGAGATTAGGGGGGATTACCAATCGGTGCCCAAACCGTGTTATCTTTCTACAAGTCTTTTACTTTTTGGGTACATAGAATTCAGGATACAATGTTATTCCATAGCACCCCCACTTTCTACTCGCACTTATCTCTACATCAACATTCGCCCATTATAACCAACTCCATCATTTAAATAGCATTCACCCTAAAATCAATTAACACGAAATCAAGCCCATTGTTTAAACCAAGTAATTATACACAGAAAAAATATACATTTATACCGGTAAAACAACTTTACTCAAATCACTCACGAAATTATCTGCAAGGGTTGTCAAATTGATATAATTTTCTAATGTATTGCACGCTGACCGGTTTAATTCCAGGCCTCCACATATTGGACTTTCTTGACCAACATTAACGAATTGAGCATTGTTAGAAACGGGTAAACAGCGTCCACGTCAAAATGTTCCTTGTAATATATTCGCTTAAACTATGCGCATACAAATCTTTTGAATACCGACTTCTTCCAAGATCGCAAGTAACGTATTCTGTCATTTAGGCGCATATTGATCTTTTTGGCGGAGTTTGTTTTTGTTTACTTCAGAACAGAAGCAATTCGAATGTATTCCAATGAGACTGGTTTATGAATAAATGGATTGCGAAGGTTGCTTCATTATTGTGTATAATATGTCGAAATTTATCGCGGTTTTGAAAACATGGTGTCTCTCTGGACCTGACTCATTTAGGTTTACAATGAGCTGTTCATCAGAATGGTTAGCCAATGGGATGAAGACCAGGGTATTTAGTTATCATTCTTGTCCTTAATATCTGTGCTAAAAAAGAAAATTTTAACGAAATCTGATCGAAATGGGAGCGCTCGAAATTCTGTCCATCATAAATACACGATCTGGCCAAACTGTATTCCAAACGATTGTATCAACAAAATTTAGGTATTACGTATTAACAAATTGCCAGATTTTAATTTATTGAGACAATCGATGCTATATTACTAACGAGAAAGAATCTTAACATGATGTCGACAGCTATCCTGATTTTGGATACATAGTGTCTCCGTAAAACAACAAATCATTATTAACGACAATATATATTCTGGTTCTGTAAATATACAGTTTGCTTTGAAATTAAGTATGCCCAGTTCGATGCGATGAATGTACAGAAGGTTGGTTGTTTTTATGCTTTGAATCTGCACCTCTAAAACGGATCACACTGCGAGCTCATTCATATGTTTTGAGATTTAAAACTGCTGTGAACTCAATGACCGGTGACACGTTTTGCTCATTTTGCGTGTGCTGTAGATACATGAGCTGCTTTTTGTGTGCGAGAAATTATTGAAAGCCAAGAATATTGAATTAGCGGTTTTGCTTTCACCGTCAAAATAGAGATGAACCGTGTCCAGTTCGATGCGATGATTGTACAGAAGGGTGGTTGTTTTTATGCTTTGAATCTGCACCTCTAAAACTGATCACACTGCGAGCTTATTCATATGTTTTGAGATTTAAAACTGCTGTGCACTCAATGACCGGTGACACGTTTTTGCTCATTTTGCGTGTGCTGTAGATACATGAGCTGCTTTTTGTGTGCGAGAAATTATTGAAAGTCAAGAAGATTGATTTAGCGGTTTTGATTTCACCATCAAAATAAAGATGAACCGTGCCAGTTCGATGCGATGATTGTACAGAAGTTGGTTGTTTTTATGCTTTGAATCTGCACCTGTTACACGGATCACACTGCGAGCTCATTCATATGGTTTGAGATTCAAAACTGCTATGAACTCAATGACCATTGACACGTTTTGCTCATTTTGCGTGTGCTGTAGATACATGAGATGCTATTCGTGTGCGAGAAATTATTGAAAGTCAAGAAGATTGATTTAGAGGTTTTGCTTTCACCATCAAAATAAAGATGAACCGTGTCCAGTTCGATGCGATGATTGTACAGAAGTTGGTTGTTTTTATGCTTTGAATCTGCACCTGTTACACGGATCACACTGCGAGCTCATTCATATGGTTTGAGATTTAAAACTGCTGTGAACTCAATGACCAGTGACAAGTTTTGCTCATTTTGCGTGTGCTGTAGATACATGAGATGCTCTTTGTGTGCGAGAAATTATTGAAAGCCAAGAATATTAATTAAGCGGTTTTGCTTTCACCATCAAAATAGAGATGAACCGTGTCCAGTTCGATGCGATGATTGTACAGAAGGGTGGTTGTTTTTGTGCTTTGAATCTGCACCTCTAAAACTGATCACACTGCGAGCTCATTCATATGTTTTGAGATTTAAAACTGCTGTGCACTCAATGACCGGTGACACGTTTTGCTCATTTTGCGTGTGCTGTAGATACATGAGCTGGTTTTTGTGTGCGAGAAATTATTGAAAGTCAAGAAGATTGATTTAGCGGTTTTGCTTTCACCATCAAAATAAAGATGAAGCGTGTCCAGTTCGATGCGATGATTGTACAGAAGGGTGGTTGTTTTTATGCTTTGAATCTGCACCTCTAAAACGGATCACACTGCGAGCTCATTCATATGTTTTGAGATTTAAAACTGCTGTGAACTCAATGACCGGTGACACGTTTTGCTCATTTTGCGTGTGCTGTAGATACATGAGCTGCTTTTTGTGTGCGAGAAATTATTGAAAGCCAAGAATATTGAATTAGCGGTTTTGCTTTCACCGTCAAAATAGAGATGAACCGTGTCCAGTTCGATGCGATGATTGTACAGAAGGGTGGTTGTTTTTATGCTTTGAATCTGCACCTCTAAAACTGATCACACTGCGAGCTTATTCATATGTTTTGAGATTTAAAACTGCTGTGCACTCAATGACCGGTGACACGTTTTTGCTCATTTTGCGTGTGCTGTAGATACATGAGCTGCTTTTTGTGTGCGAGAAATTATTGAAAGTCAAGAAGATTGATTTAGCGGTTTTGATTTCACCATCAAAATAAAGATGAACCGTGCCAGTTCGATGCGATGATTGTACAGAAGTTGGTTGTTTTTATGCTTTGAATCTGCACCTGTTACACGGATCACACTGCGAGCTCATTCATATGGTTTGAGATTCAAAACTGCTATGAACTCAATGACCATTGACACGTTTTGCTCATTTTGCGTGTGCTGTAGATACATGAGATGCTATTCGTGTGCGAGAAATTATTGAAAGTCAAGAAGATTGATTTAGAGGTTTTGCTTTCACCATCAAAATAAAGATGAACCGTGTCCAGTTCGATGCGATGATTGTACAGAAGTTGGTTGTTTTTATGCTTTGAATCTGCACCTGTTACACGGATCACACTGCGAGCTCATTCATATGGTTTGAGATTTAAAACTGCTGTGAACTCAATGACCAGTGACAAGTTTTGCTCATTTTGCGTGTGCTGTAGATACATGAGATGCTCTTTGTGTGCGAGAAATTATTGAAAGCCAAGAATATTAATTAAGCGGTTTTGCTTTCACCATCAAAATAGAGATGAACCGTGTCCAGTTCGATGCGATGATTGTACAGAAGGGTGGTTGTTTTTGTGCTTTGAATCTGCACCTCTAAAACTGATCACACTGCGAGCTCATTCATATGTTTTGAGATTTAAAACTGCTGTGCACTCAATGACCGGTGACACGTTTTGCTCATTTTGCGTGTGCTGTAGATACATGAGCTGGTTTTTGTGTGCGAGAAATTATTGAAAGTCAAGAAGATTGATTTAGCGGTTTTGCTTTCACCATCAAAATAAAGATGAAGCGTGTCCAGTTCGATGCGATGATTGTACAGAAGGGTGGTTGTTTTTATGCTTTGAATCTGCACCTCTAAAACGGATCACACTGCGAGCTCATTCATATGTTTTGAGATTTAAAACTGCTGTGAACTCAATGACCGGTGACACGTTTTGCTCATTTTGCGTGTGCTGTAGATACATGAGCTGCTTTTTGTGTGCGAGAAATTATTGAAAGTCAAGAAGATTGATTTAGCGGTTTGGCTTTCACCATCAAAATAAAGTTGAAGCATGTCCAGTTCGATGCGATGATTGTACAGTAAGGTGGTTGTTTTTATGCTTTGAATCTGCACTTCTCACACTGATCACACTGCGAGCTCATTCATATGTTTTGAGTTTGCAAACTGCTGTGCACTCAATGACCAGTGACACGTTTTGCTGATTTTGCGTGTGATGTAGATACATGAGCTGCTTTTTGTGTGCGAGAAATTATTGAAAGTCAAGAAGATTGATTTAGCGGTTTTGCTTTCACCATCAAAATAAAGATGAAGCGTGTCCAGTTCGATGCGATGATTGTACAATAAGGTGGTTGTTTTTATGCTTTGAAACTGCACCTCTAACACTGATCACACTGCGAGCTCATTCATATGTTTTGAGTTTTCAAACTGCTGTGCACTCAATGACCAGTGACACGTTTTGCTCATTTTGCGTGTGCTGTAGATACATAAGCTGCTTTTTGTGTGCGAAAAATTATTGAAAGTCAAGAAGATTGATTTAGCGGTTTTGCTTTCACCATCAAAATAAAGATGAACCGTGTCCAGTTCGATGCGATGATTGTACAGAAGGGTGGTTGTTTTTATGCTTTGAATCTGCACCTCTAAAACTGATCACACTGCGAGCTCATTCATATGTTTTGAGATTTAAAACTGCTGTGCACTCAATGACCGGTGACACGTTTTGCTCATTTTGCGTGTGCTGTAGATACA